>WSYH01000980.1:45618-62303 GCA_036426205.1 Ascaphus truei | reverse complement strand
GTGAGGTTTGAAGGTTAGGAAGGTTGCCTGTACACCGTGACAGTTGAAGAGTGAGGGTTAGGAAAGGTCTCGTTACACGTGATTGTGAGAGAAGGTAGGGAGGGGTGTTAGGAAAGCGCCATACACTTGGGCTGTGAAAGAAGATCGTGAGGTTAGAGAAAGCACTGTAACGGGGAAGAGAGTCGAGGTAGGAAAGGGAAAGCGGCCGTACACGGAAGAAGAGTGATGGTTCGGAAGCTGCCGTTTGTTTGTAAAAAAACGGGTTGAAAAGGGGAAGAGTGCGCGTTTAGGGAAAAGCGACGTACACGACTCAAGAAGTCACTGAGGTTAACGCGCTTGTACACGTAGAAGAGCTTGAGGTTAGAAGTGCCTGACACGTGAGAAGAGTGAGGTTAGAAGTGCCGGCTACAAGACGTGAAGAAGAGTGAAGGTTGTAAGCGTGTCAACAAACGTGAAGATAGTGAGGTTAGAAGTCGCCGTAATATATTGAGGAAAAGCCGACAGCAGTGAGAGAGTTGAGGTAAGCGCTGTACACGTCAAAGAGTGAGAGGTTAGGAAAGGCTACCGTAAACGATAGACTGTGAGTGTTAGGAAGTGCCAGCTACACGTGAACAGAAGAGTTGAGGTTAGGAAAGCGCGTACAACGTGAAGAAGAGTGAATGTTTAGAAAGGTGCCGTACACGTGGAAAGAGTGAGGTTAGAAAGTGCGTACACGTGAAGAAGAGTGAGGTTAGGAAGGCGCCTGACACGTGAAGAAGAGTGGCAAGGTTAAAAGCGGCCGTACACTGTGAAGAGAGTAGAGGTTAGGAGAAGTCGCCGTCCACTACAGAGTGTTGAAATCATCGTAGCATGGAAGATAGTGAGGTTAGGAAAAGCGTCTACAGTGAAGAAGAGTGAGGTTAGGAAAGCGTCGTACACGTGAAGAAAGTGAGTTGACGCGTATGAGAGAGAGGTTAGCGCGCCAGTCGTACGTGAAGAGAGTAGGTTAAGACATAAGCAGTACCGTGTAAGAGATGAGGTGTTGGAGGCTATAAGAAGTGAATGACAAAGCGCTACAACGTGAAAGAAGAGTGATGTGTTAGGAAGCTGCGCGTACACTGGTAAGATGAGGTTGAGTCGAAGGCGTGACACGTGAAGACAATGAGTGGATGGTCCTAAAGCGGGTTGAGCGCTAACGTTGAAGAAGCTGAGTGTTAAAGCGGCAGTAAACATTGAAGAAGAGTGAGGTGTTATAAAGTGCTCGTACACGTAGAAGAGTGATGTTAGCGTAGCGTCACACGTGAAGAAGAGTTAGGTGAGGAGAGCGGCCGTACACGTGAAGAGATGGAGGTAGGCAGACATGCGCGCAGTTTAAACGACTGAACCCGGAAGAGTGAGTAGTGGATGGGAGACAGTCCCGTACACGTGAAGAAGAGTGAGGTAGAAAGCACGTTTACACGTGAAGAAGGAGTGAGGTTAGGAAAGAGCGTCGTAACACGGTGACATGTTAGGAGGTGTACCGTGGTAGCGAGGTGTTTAGAGTTACGTAGTCCACGTGAGAAGAGTGAAGGTGGAAGCGCGTGCGTACACGTGAAGAAGAAGACGTGGGTTGGAAGCACTGTTACACGTGAAGAAGAGTGAGGTAAAGCTGCGTACCGTGAAGAAGAGTGAGGTTAGGAAGCGTTCGTCTCATTGACTTGAAGGTAGATGCGAGTTACAGTGAGAGAGAAAACTGAGAGTTTTAGGAAAGGTGCGTAGCACGTGAAAGAGTGAGGTTAGGTAAAGCGCTGTACACGTAGAAGAGAGAGTAGGAGTAACGGTTAGAATAAGGATTGACGTTGCGTAAGTGGAAGAGGAGTGAGGTTAAAAGCGCCAGTACACGTCAGAAATGAGGTTTAGAAAGTGGCCGTCACGCTGAAGAAGTGAGGTTAGGAAAAGGCGTACGTTAGGTAGTTGATACAGTGTAGATGAAGAAAGATGCTGATGTAGGAAAGACGCCGTCATCGAAAAGTGTGGATCTCTGCACGAGAAGAGTGAGTTAACGTTGTATGAGAACAGGTGATCGCCTACACGTAGTGGAAGAAAGGGCGTAGTGAGAAGTTGGTTAGGAAAGTGCCGTACACGTGAAGAAGTAGTAGGTAACGTGAGGGCTGTACACCGTAGAAGAGTGAGGTTAGGAAAGCGTCGTACATGTGAAGAAGTGAGGTTAGGAAAGTGCCGTACACGTGAAGAAGAGTGAGGTTAGGAAAGCGCCGTACAGAAGAAGAGTGAGTTAGGAAAGCGCATACGGTAGATTGAACGTCGTAAACGTATGAAGAAGAGTGAGGGGTTAGGAAGCAATGTGTTACAATGAAAAGAGAGTGTTAGAAAGCTGCCGTACACGTGAAGAAGAGTGAGGTTGGAAAAGTGCGGTACACGTGAAAAAGTGAGGTTTCAAGTGCTTGTACACGAAGAAGAAGATGTGAGGTTAGGAGCGCTTTGTGACTGAGAGAAAGAGACGTTACGGTTTTCAACGAAGAGTGAGGGTGCTGAAGGTGCGTACACGTGAAGAGAGTGAGGTTAGGTAGGAAGCGCCGTCACGTGAGAAGAGTGAGGTTTAGGAAAGTGCCGTACACGAGATGATGAGTAGAAAAGGCGTGCAGTGAAAGAGTGAGAAGTCTCACTAAGAAGATTGAGGTAGGACGTCAGTACACGTGCAGAGTGTGTGGAGGTTAAGTAAGAAAGAGGTACGCGTACACGTGAGGAAGAAAGTGAGGTTTCAAAGCGCCGTACACGTGATAGACTAGAGTGAGTTAGGAAGGGGTACTGACCGTGAAGAAGAGTGAGTAGTAAGCCGTTAACACGTGAGAAGACGTGAGTTTAGGAAAAGCGCGTACATTCAGATGAAGAAGAGTGAGTGTAGGAAAGCGCCGTACAGTAAACATTGGTCTAAGCGCTGTAACAGTAAGAGTGAGGTTAGAGAGTGCCGTACACTTGAAGTGAAGAGTGGGTAGGAAAGAGTGCCCGTACAGTGAAGAGAGTGAGTTAGGAAAGAGCGCCGTACACGTTGAAGAAGAGTGAGGTTAGGAAAGCTGCATACAATATGAAGAAGAGGTGAGGTTAAAAGCCGTACAACGTGGAAGAGAGAGTGAGGTAGGAAAGCGCCGTAACGAGGAAGAAGAGGATGAGTTAGGTAGGAAAGTCGCTTGCGTACAGTGAAGAAGAGTGAGGTGAGAAAGTGCCGTACACGTGAAGAAGAGTGAGGTTAGGCTGTAAGTGAAGTTTAGGTAGCGCCGTACACGTGAAGAAGGAGTGAGGTTGTTAGGAAAAGCGTCGTACACGTGAAGGAAAAGTGAGGTCAGTAGGTAGAGAAAGTGCCCGTACACGTGAAGAAGAGTGAGGATTAGGGGGAAAGCGCCGTACACGTGAAGAAGGTGAGGTTAGGAAAAGTGCCGTACAGTGAAGAAGAGTGAGGGTTAGAAAGCGTCGTACACGTAAGAAGTGTAGGTTAGGTAAGACGCTGCACATCATGAGATACGAGTGAGGGTCGGAAAGTCGCCCATACACGTGAAGAGAGGAGGTTAGGAAGCGCACCGCACACGTGAAGAGAGTAGAGGTTATGCTGCAGAAAGCTGTAGGAGCGCCAATAACACGTTGAAAGAGTGAGGTTAGGCAAGGCGTACCCGTGAAGGAAGAGTTGAGGGTTAGAAAGGCCGTACACGTGAAGAAGATGTGAGGTTTAGAAGCGCTACACGTGAAGAAGAGTCGAGGTTAGGAAAGGCCGTACACGTATGAAGAAGAGTGAGTTAGCAATAGTGAAGCGGTACATGAAGCGTAGAAGAGTTGAGGTAAGTCAAATGGCCGTACAGAGTGAAGAAAGAGTGAGATGTTAGGAAGACGTCGTACACGTGAAGAAGAGTGACGGTTAGGAATAGCGACGTACACTGTGAAGAAGATAAGGTTAGAACGTCGCCGTCACAGTGAAGAAGATGGTGATGGTTAGCGCGAAGTCTCGTCAACATGTCAGAGTGTGAGGTTAGGAAAGGCCCGTACATGTGAAGAGAGATGTCGAGTGTAAGCGTAAACGGTAAACGTGGAAGAAGAGTGAGGTTAGAAAGTGCCGTACAACGTAAGAAGAGTGAGGTTAAGCGCCTTGTACAGGATGTGGAAACGTGCGACAGAAGAGTTAGGTAGGAAAGGCTCGTACACAGGTGAAGAAGTGAGGTACAGAAAGTGCGTACACGTGACAGAAGAGTGGAGTTAGGAAACAGCTGTACACCGTGAAGAAGAGTGAGGTTAGGAAAAGCGCCGTACACGTCGAGAAGAGTGAGTAGGAAAGGCCGGACACGTGGAAAGAAGAGCTGCAGGGTTAGGAACGCGCCTGACACGATGAAGAAGAGTGAGGTTAGGCGCTGCCTTACACGTGGGAATACTGAGAGCGGTTTAGAGTAGCTGTAACATGTGAAGAATATGGAGTTAAAGCGCTGGTACCACGTGAAAGGTTAGGTTAGAAAGCGCCGTCACACTGAAGAAGTAGTGAGGTTAGGAAAGCCGTACAACTGACATAAGAGGGGTGTGAGGGTTACGGAACGCTCGTACACGTGAGAAGAGTGATGTTAGGAAAGCGTCGTACACGTGAAGATTGGAAGTAAGTGAGAGTAGGACATGGTAAAACGTCGTACACGTGAAGTAGATGAGGTGGAGGTTATGAGGAAAGCGCGCGTACACTTGAAGTAAGATGAGGGTAGCGGATCGTCGTACACGTGGACCGACTCAGTAGAAGGTAGGTAAAGCTGTACACAGTGATTAAAGAGGTTGATTAGGAAAAGGTCATTGCTACTTGAAAATGAGTTAGGAAAGCGCCTTGTACACGTGAAGAGAGATAGAGTCTATGAAGCGTGTAAGAAGAGCTGATGGTGTAGGAACGTGACACAGTCAAGAAGAGTGAGGTTGAGTTAGACAGCGCCTGTACACGTGAAGTAAGATGAGGTTACCGCTGTCCGTACACGTGAGAAGATGAGAGTTGTAGGATAAGCGTCGTACACTCCAATGCAGTAGAATGACGTAACCTTGCGCAGGAGGTTAGGGAAAAGGTGCCAGTCCACGTGAAGAAAGAGTGAGGTTAGGAAAAGCTTCGTACACGTGAAAGAAGAGTGAGTGTATGGCAAAGCGCCCGTACACGTGAAGAAGAGTGAGGTAGGTAAGCTCTGTACACGTGACACGATAGGGTTAGAGAAGCGTCTGACAATGTGAAGAAGAGGTTTAGAAGGAAAGCGCCTGTACACGGAAGAAGAGTGAGGTTAGGCAAGCGCCGTACACGTGAAGAAGGGTAGTGAGGTTAGGGAAAGCGCCGTTACATCACGTGAAGAAGATGATGGTGTAGCGCTGTAACACGTGAAGAAGAGTGAGGTTAGGTAAGCAAGCTTCGACACTGAGCACGAGAAGTGGAGGGTTAGGTAAAGTGTCGTAACCGTTGAACGAAGAGTGGGTATGAAGCGCCGTACACGTGAAAAATAGGAGTTAGGAAAGCGATCTATCATGAAGAAGATGGGTTAGAAATCGCGTAAAGCGTGAAGAAGAGTGAGGTGTAGAGAGCGCGTACACGAAGAGGTGTGAATAGCAACGAAAGAGTGAGGTTAGACAAGTGCCAGTACAGTGACAGAAAGTGAGTTTAGGAAAGCGTCCGTACACATGAAGAAGAGTTGAAGGTTAGGAAAGAAGGCTGTACACTATGTGAGAAGAAGAGTGATGGTTGAGTTCTCACGTGAAGAATGTGCATTGTACCGACTGCACGTATAAGAATGAGGTAGAAAGCTGCCGTACACGTGAAGAAGATTGAGGTTAGGAAGCAGTGCCGTACACATGAAAAGAGTGGGTTAGAAAGTGCCTGTAGCACGTGAGAGAGTGAGTTAGGAAAGCGCCTGCACACGTGAAAGAAGAGTGAGGATGGAGGCTAGGAGCGCGCTTCTCACATGCAAGACGAGTGTGGTTAGCGTTAAGCGCCGTACACGTGAAGGAGAGTGAGGTTAGGAGAAGGGCGCCGTAAACATGAAGAAGAGTGAGGTGGGGGGGGGTTAAGCGACTCTTTTTTGTACACGTGAAGAGTGAGGTTTAGGATAATGCGCCTGTACAGTGAAGACGAGTCCGTGAGGTTAGAAACGCGCTGTACATCGGTGAAGTAGAGAAGAGAGTGAGCGTGAGGAAGCGCCAGGTACACATTGAAGAAGATGTTTGAGTTAGGTATGCGCTGTACACGTGAAGAAGAGTGAGGTGAGGATAGAAGCGCTTGTGTACACGTGAAGACTAGAGTGAAAGTGAGGTTAGGAGAAAGCGCGCGTAACACACGTCTAAGAGTGGATAGGTAGTATAATAGCCGTACACGTGAAGAAGGAGTGAGTGGTTAAGAGCGCATCGGTGTACACGTGAAGAAGAGTGAGGTCAGGAAAGCGCAGTCCACGTGAAGAAGTTGAGGTAAGGAAGCGAGTCGTACACGTGAAGAAGAGTTAGGTTAGAAAGCGTCGTACACGTGAAGAAGATGTGAGGTTAGCGAATCGAAAGCCGCCCGTATCACGTGAAGAAGAGTGAGTTAGGAAAGTGTCGTAGCTGGCGTGAGAAGAGTGAGGTTAGGAAATGTCGCCGTACACGTGAGAAGAGATGAGGCTTAGGGAAAGCTTCGTACACGTGAAGAGAGTGAAGGTTAGGGAAAGTGTCAGTAGCACGGTTGAAGAAGGCAGAGTGGGTTAGAGAAGTGCCGACACGTGAAGAAGAGTGAGGTAGGAAGCGTCGTACACCGGTGAAGAAGAGTGAGGTGAGAAAGTGCTCCGTACGGTGAAGAAGATGTCGGGAGGTTAGAAAGCGCCGTACACGTGAAGAAGAGTGGAGGTTAGGAAAGCGCTTGGTTGTACAGGAAGCTAAGAGTGTAGGTTAGGAAAGGCGTTGTACACGTGAATAGAAAAAAATTGTTTGATTGTGGTGTTTCAACCTATTAAGACAGAGTTCTAAGTATTGTGGGGTAGATCATTAAACACGTCAATAGTTATATGGAGGTAGACTTTCTCCATATGTGGACTGTCCCCTTTAACCCTCATAAACACGTCCCTGTCATTAGGTGGCAATTCTTTTGCTTCTATCGTGGGACTGATCCTGTAACCCATATAACGCGTCCTGTCATTAGGCTTCTGCCTAGTGGGACAATGACCCTTATTAACCCATTAAACACGTACCATGTCACTAGGTCACTCTTGCTTTTCGATGTTGGGTACTCTGACCCTTAACCCATGTTTAAACCCGTCACTTTGTCATAGGTCGCGTTGCTTTATGTGGGACTGACCCTTTAACCCATTAAACACGTCCCTGTCATTAGGTCACTTTGCTTCTATGTGGGACTGACCCTTTAACCCATTAAACACGTCCCTGTCATTAGGTCACTTTGGTCCTACCTGGGACTGAGATACAACAACAGCTGCCCATACAGGATCTATATTTAAAATCCCCCTCTGGGGGGTGTACGGCATGCGTGTGATATGGGGAAGGGGGGAGGACAGACGAAATCTGGAAGTGAATTCCACAGGCAGGATAGGGTGGCAGCTCTGAAGGCTTTTTAAAGGGCAGTAAAAGGGACTGAAGCAAAAGGCGTCTTCAGCAGGTCGTTAGGGATAATTATCGATATTAACAGGAAGAAACTAAGTTAGATTACAGTTTAGTCTGGTGGATTTGGGGTTTGAGTTTATGCGTGTGTGCGCACGCACACGCCCTGTGTTTATTTGTAATGTAGGGTAACCTGACTGCAGAGTATCAGGGACAGGCTCAGACAGTGCTAGGTTTATATCAACACCCACCCATCTTCTCTCCCAGGACTTTATATCCCACCTCTCTCTGCTTTATTTGCTTTATCTGCTCCATAGATCCCTAAACAATCTATACACTATTTCACAATAGTTTTGACACTTTAAATCTGGCATCCATAATGAGGCGGCCATACCCTCCCAATTCTCCACTGCATAGGGACACTCCAAGAGGAGGTGCTCCATAATGCAGGTGACCTGACTGCAGAGTATCAGGGACAGGCTCACAACCCTGGGTTTATATCTAATGTAGGGCGATTTCTTGACTGCAGAGTATCAGGGACATGATCAGCCAGTCCTGGGGTTTATATCTAATGTAGGGTGACCTCCTGAATGCAGAGTATCAGGGACAGGATCAGACAGTCCTGGGTTTATATCTAATGTAGGGTGACCTCCTGAATGCAGAGTATCAGGGACAGGATCAGACAGTCCTGGGTTTATATCTAATGTAGGGTGACTTCTTGACTGCAGAGTATCAGGCTCACTTCAAACTCTATACAGTATTTTTACATAAAGATATTTTAACTTCTATTTGAATTAATTTGGTTTTAGCTTAAAGTTTAAACTCCTGAATATTAGACTTATTATTTGATAACAGTTATGCTCTATTGTATTAACATTTTGATGTTATTTGATTCTTCATTTTGTTTATTATATTCTTCACGCTTTTATGAAAAACTAAAAATATAGCATTTGGGAAAGAAGAGTTTGAATAATAGTAAACACTGATATAAATAATAATAAAAATCCCAGTTTTAGAGTTGTTAAATATGACTTGTCTGAGATGCTAATCTCTTCTAGTTGCTTCAAGAAACAATAATGCAAGGGTGGAAAGATTGTCATAACAAAGTCACACATTTGCAACATACACACTATTTCAAGTACATTATATATATGTATTTATTTTACTGCTAGGCTATTCTTGGACACTGAAAGTGCTTGCAATTTAAGCGTGTGCATGGGGTAGGGCAAAGACAGGCGAGAGAGGTCTATTTTGGAAAACATTACATCATGACAGATAGTCACATACGGTAGCTAAGAGGGACCTTAAGAACAAGGCGTTACACATGGAAGCATAAGATTAAAACCTCAAGAATTAGGATTACTAATGTGTTGGGGGTGAGAGTAACATTAAAAAAAAAAAAGATCAGAAAAAAATAATAACAGGGTTTTGTCCAAATTCACATGGGGTGGGAGTAGGGCTGCCTTCCGAGCCCATAGGACAGGTTGGCTAGGAGGTGCTAACCTAGACCACCCACTGCCATGTATGGGTGGCATCTGAACACATGGTACTCAGCTGCTGGTACTTATGGGGTATAGGTCACGTGTATCATTTTTGACCAGGGACAGCAGGCTGGAAGGAGGCAAGAGGCATAAAAAGGGGGATTCGTTGTTAGATCTCCCAGCTACATAATAATACAACAATTACAGTTTAAGAATTGATCGCCTGCTGCCCAGGGGCTGCGGGAGCTTGAGAAGGTGTGAAGCTGACAGATCAGAGTTCAAGAAACTGGTAGCGAGAGATAAGTGTTCAGAGAAAAGGAGAGCGAAGGAGAGAGAGTGAAGATGACCACCATTGAAACACATGTAGAGTATAACCACTCATACAATATGACGGAAGAAGAATATATGATACAGGAAGATGATTGGGATAGAGACCTGCTTCTGGATCCAGCTTGGGAGAAGCAGCAGAGAAAGGTAAGGCCATGAAGGGTTAAGGAGGGTGGGTTTGTGTGCTGAAAGCAAGGGATCCTATAATGTCATTAAATAATCTGCTTGTGTGTTGACTTCATGATGTAAGTAAGGGCCGCTGCTGACTTCACCTGGACTTAAGATGCCACCGAGTTCATATCACCTGAGGACACGGTCTCAGAAACCATGAAGATCAAGCAATAGTCGCTTCTGTGCTCTTACAGCCCAAAGAAAGTGTCAGTGGGACTGCCCCGTGTGTCTAAGCATTCACATCAGCTGGCAACATTCAACAGGTGCCTTCTAGCCCCCTTCTCCTCAGCCTGGATTAAGATGTCCCACTGATGCTTTTTTTGGAAGGAGTGGGCTCAGCAAGATGGTTGTCTTTCATGCCCTACACCCCCCTCTCTCTGGCTAGAGGGCTGCAAGGTGATCCTTGTGAGAGGGGGGGGGGGGGGGGGGCAAGAAATAGGGTATAGGCAGCTGTGAGTTTGGAAGCAGCTGGTCACTTGCAATATTTAACTCTGGGAGGGACGCTGCCTTATAGGTTGGTGACATTTTGGCTGAAGGTGTCATCGTGAGGTGGAATGTATGAGGAGAGGGATCGGGTGGCATAGCTGAAAGGAATACTTTATGCTGGGCTATGACTTCAACATACATATATAGTGGCAGGAATGGTCATCAACTGTCACATGACATCAGTCAAATCCCTTTATTGCCCTGTGCCCTAAGGGTTCGGAACAGTTTCACACAGTCCTGGGTGTATATGTAATGTAGGGTGACCTGACTGCAGAGTATCAGGGACAGGCTCACACAGTCCTGGGTGTATATTGTATGTAATGTAGGGTGACCTGACTGGAGAGTATCAGGAACAGGCTCACACAGTCCTGGGTGTATACTGTATATAATGTAGGGTGACCTGACTACAGAGTATCAGGGACAAGCTCACACAGTCCTGGGTTTATATCTAATGTAGGGTGACACCCCGCCCCCCACCCCCCCCGACAGCAGAGTATCAGGGACAGGATCACACAGTCCTGGGGTTATATGTAATGTAGGGTGACCTTCAGACTACAGAGATTTAGACAGTCATTTTATACATGTTTATTATTTACAAATACATGCATGTTTGTATGTTTACTTCTGTAAAGTTTACATTAAATAAAGCATTCATTATTCAGAGACTTAAAGCTGCAGTTCAGGCTCCCGTTTTTTTTTTTTTTTTTTACTTCAATAGTTTCATGTGGGCTATCTCTACTTACCTAAAGAACTGCATAGCTGCCGGTCAATTGGTTCTTCGTCTATTGATCGGCAAAGTTTGGCGACATCTTTAAATATGGGGAGTGTAAATGGTTGCTATAGCAACAAGCATGCTTTTAAAAATAGAATACAAGAAAATTGGTCTTTCAAAGTTGTTTTTTTTAAAAACAGAAAATGCTAAAAGTATTTTTTCTTACTACAGGACTGATTTATTAAAAAAACACACATGCAGGATATTGCTTGAACTGCAGCTTTAAGCATGATTTGTTAATAGTCCATATTTCTAAATAGGTAACTAAACATTTTTTTCTGTAATGAGATATATATATATATATATATATATATATATATATATATATATATATAAAACCAGCGAATTCCAGGAGGGGTCGGTATATGAAATATATTTTCAAATGCTGGCACTCACAGGGTCTTGGAGTAAAAAAAAAAATAGCCATTTATTGAATAAAACACAACGTAAACTTTGATTGTTTTATTCAATAAATTGCTATTTTTTTTTACTGCCAGGGATTTATATAAAAAAACAAAAACACTTTTTTGCACCTCATGGATTATTGATAATATAACCCCAACACGTTGCAGACATTACTGTAAGTGTATTTAATATACTATTTTGCTCTAATTTGTCTCCCCTTTTCTTAACCCGTTTTGATTGCTGGCATCTGCCACCTCCCTAAAGCCCCACTACATTCCCTGATGATATCACTCAGATTCTTGGCCCAATTCCCTCTGTGAACGGGAAGTGTGAGCTGTTAGTTCTTGGGGATTCCAACTACAACTGACTTGACCCTAAAAAGAACAAAATTCAGACAACTCAAGTCACTTAACCTAACCCAACTAATTTCCCAACCCACACGCACAAATCTAAAATCTCACAACCATTCCTTGCTAAATTGGATTCTTTCCTCTAGTCCCAACAGAATCCAATCCTTTGGCATCCTACCTGACATTTTCAGTGATCATGCAATAGGGTTCTGTGTAAGGAAAATCAGACCACCCCAATGGAGTCCTAAAGTTCTCCTCACTAGAACATTTAGAAACTTTAAGCCACATCAGTCTCTGGCTGATCTTACCAGCTGCCCTTGATACCTGACCCCGATTCTGCGCTCGACTATTTCCAATCCGAGTTCTTAAAACTCTGTGATACCCAGGCTCCTCTACGCAGAATAAGAGTACGGGGGGCCCACCTTCAATGGGTTACAACCGACTTTATATTGCACTACCATCTTAAGGATGCCTTGTGGAAAAGCTACAAAGTAACTGGCGCTACCAAGGATCTTAACTACAGATGCCTGCGGAATATGTGCAGAAGGCAAACAAGGCATGCAAAAGCCCATTACTGCACAGACAATCTTCACCAGAATACATCAAATCCAGATAACTTCTGGAAAGTCATCAACAATATATTCCAGCCTTCTAGTCACCAACAACCATCTAATATCATTAATGACAGATCCCAGTGACATTGCAAACATATTCAATGATTACTTTGTGGGATGTGCTACTTCCCTATTAGCAAAATGCATCCCGAACTACAAACATGAAGCACAATCTGGGAATACCCGTATAGTCCCACTCTCTCCCAACACTGCCCATCATTTTCAATTTGTCCCAGTATCTGAAGAGATTACACAGGCGCTCCTCCCATTAAAACTCAACAACCAATGTGGGCCTGACCTACTGCAATCTAAGTTCCTACGACTTGGTGCCCCAGCCATTGCCAAACCACTTGCTTCCCTAATCACATCTATCCTGGCTGCAGGCCATATCTCTAAAACCTGGAAAATTCCAGAGTTGTCCCAATCTTCCAAAATGGGGCCAAAAACACGGTCTCAAACTACAAGCCAATCTCTCTTCTCCCAGGACAGGGATTTCCTTTCCTATTATCTGATTTTGCTGCGCTTATTGTATTATAATTCCCTGTACTGTATTCTTTGTGAAGCGCTGAGTACACATTTGGCACTATATAAATAAAGATATACACGCAATACTATGCAAAGTCATAGAAAAATGTATTCACGCCAAATTAAGCGATTACTACACCAAGACAAATTTCCCTAGCCAATTCCAATCTGGCTTTCGCCCCAAACACTCCACCGTAACTACCCTGCTAATAGTTTTCAATGAGATCCAGTGTGGAATGGAACAGAGACAACTCACTGGTGCAATATTCCTAGGTTTTGCAAAGGCTTTTGATACAGTTGATCATGTTATCTTGCCAACAAACTCCAGAGCTCTGGAATAGGGAAGCATGCTTTAAATTGGTTTCACTCCTACCTATCAGGTAGATCTCAACATGTGTCCATCTCGGGCTCTAACTCCAACCCCCTGGATATGACCCGTAGCATCCCGCAAGGCTCTGTTCTTGGGCCCCTACTCTTCTCTGTGTTCATCAATGATCTTCCCACAGCTTGTAAGGAAGCCTCAATACACATGTATGCAGATGACACAATCCTATATGCACACAGTCATAGCCTCTCTGACCTTCAACACATACTTCAGTCTGACTTTTTGAGCCTTGAAAATTGGATTTCCCAAAACAAACTGTTTTTAAACACTGACAAGACTGTAACAATGGTTTTTGGGACCAAGACTACATTTCTAAAGCTACCAATGATGGAGCTTCAGATCAGGACCAACTCTAATCTCATCCTAGCCCCTGTCACTAGTTTCAAATATCTGGGCGCATGGTTTGACTCCCATTTAACATTTGGGATGCACATTGATACCCTGACCTCCATAACCCATGCCAAACTAGGTGTACTTTAAAGGAACAAATCCTCCCTTAGGCCAGGTCCCCGCTTACTACTGCAGCGCCCGCTGTGGCGGACGCTGCAGGAACAAGAGCCGCCCCACAATTGGGCCGCGCCCGCTGCGAGGGGTGGCCGCCACGGTTCAGCCAATGAGGACGAACCTGTTGGGTGACGTCACGGCCGCGTTCCACCCCCCTCTTTCCCACTGCAGACCGGGGGACTTGGCTGTACGCGCCACCAGCCTGGCAGAAGGGCATGCAGCAGGGCCGTAGCTTAAGACTGCTGGTCAGAAAGCGCATCACACAGGAGATGCTAATACCAATTATAGACTATGGGGACATAGTGTATGGTACATCATCCAAATCTCACCTTAGCAAACTAGATACTATCTACAGTTCAATATGCCGCTTTGTCCTACAACACACATCACCGCGAGATCTGACTCCAAAGGACTTTTCATGATCCCAAGGTTCAACAAAGTATCCGGCTGCTCCTCCTTCTCTTACCATGCACCCCACAACTGGAACAACCTACCGGAGACTCACATCCACCAGTTCTTTTTTTAAATTTTTTTTTTTTAAAGCACGTTCTTGTATAGCGCTGCTAGTTATACGTAGCGCTTTACAGAGACATTTTGCAGGCACAGGTCCCTGCCCCGTGGAGCTTACAATCTATGTTTTTGGTGCCTGAGGCACAGGGAAATAAAGTGACTTACCCAAGGTCACAAGGAGCCGATACCGGGAATTGAACCAGGTTCCCCTGCATCAAACTCAGTGCCAGTCAGTGTCTTTACTCGCTGAGCCGCTCCTTCTCTCAGGTCACGTCTTTCAAAACTAGAGCCGTCTCACAATTTAATGTGGTCTGTAACTGTTACATACGCCAATAACATATATAATCTTTAACTGTGCATGCAATGTCTTTATATATAATGTATTACCCTGCTTACCTAATGCAACCATGTATTTGTAACCATGTATATCTGTCATCATAACTCTGTGCCCAGGATATACTTGAAAATGAGAGGTAACTCTCAATGTATTACTCCCTGGTAAAATATTTGATAAATAAATAAATGTGACATAGGCCACCACCTCGGTCCCAATTAAGCACAAGTCTATCACATTTTTGGCTCTATCTATTGTAACTAATGTATTACTTCCTGGTAAAGCATTTGTATAAATGTGAGGGGGAACACACGCGCTGTGTGAGGGGGGAACGCGCGCTATGTGAGGGGAACACGCGCTATGTGAGAGGGGAATACACGCTGTGTGAGGGGGGAACGCGCGCTATATCAGGAGTTCTATTAGGGTTTTAATTATGCACGGGTGTTTGTTTTTTCATTGTTATATTTCAATGTTTTTAAAATGTTTATGTATTGAGAGCTGCCGCCGCAAGTGCCGCCATTTGTCTTTAGATGTGCTTCCCCTGGTTGGTTACAACTTCAGGGTTTGTGTCCAATCATATTTTATGGGCGGGGCCTCCGTTCTGCGGTCTCTATAAAACTACCATTTGATGAAAGGAACCATACTCTTTGACAAAGTGCACGCATGTGCGAAACGCGTCAGGTTTCTTTCATCAGTTGCTCTGTGTTAGTTTGTTTATGTCACTGATGACCCAATAAAGTTTTTTGTATTGCCGAGTGTTCCAGCTTCCGTCATTTTCCCTGCATTGACACGCAGTGCATCGCGAAGGCTTCCCCCAGGGGATGCCATTTTTTCTACTTAGGGAATGGGTTCAATCCCGCTTAGCCCACAAACAATACAATACAAACACCTAAGAAGGGACAGGGACATACATTCACAGGGGGAACACAGCAATAATACATTTATACACATGTTCCCATGACGTGGGCGTATCTTCAGGGTGCAACCCAGAGATATCATAGTACCCCATGTCACATCTCTCCCTTTTACTTCGCAACTCCGGGGTTGCCAACCCCGGTGGGTTGGTCCCCCAAGTCAAGGGGCTTCCTGTTCCGACCCTCTTCAGGGATGTCTTGTCTAGAAAGACCGTCGGCATTACCATGCTCACTGCCCTTCTTGTGCTGGATTGTAAAATCCACTCTTGCAGCACCAGACTCCAGCGAAGGAGTTTACCATTCTCCCGTGACACACGCTTAAGCCAACTAAGAGGTTTATGGTCAGTGATCAAAGGGATGAATACACACACAGTGTGGGGAGGGAATACACGCTATGCGAGGGGGAGTACACGCTATGCGAGGGGGAATTCACGCTGTGACAAAATACCCTTTTTTGGCTGAAGGGTTTCTGTCTGGGATCCTTAAAACCCACTGTCTTTTAGGGTAAACCAAAACTCAGGACACATCCAGCTCTGGTTCAAGTGTTTGTATTTGCTTTAGGACTCCAGCAAATGAAACCAAGATAAACAAAAGAATCAAAATAAATCCTTGCTCTATCTGAGCACTAACTAGACAGCAATTCTCTAGCAGCCTTTGGGTGGCTTCCTCACTTACCAAACAATATAAACGCAGGTATCACAAACAAACTGCTGCAGACCAGTACCTGTCTGTAGCATCCAGCTCTCTCGGGCTACGGCCCCTGTGTTTACTGCGGCGCGTGCACAGGTGAAAGCCACGTTGTGCGGTCTAAGGGCAGCCATGACCATGACGTCAGCGCAGTACAAAGCACAGCACACTCCTATTGGTCCACACGATCTGCCCTGCCATTGGCTGCACCACATCACATGACCTCAGCGCGGCACAGAAATACAAAATTCTTGTGTTCCCTGCCAGCGGACGCGTCATCGCGCTTTGCACGGCCACTGGGGCCTGCCCCACAGAGGGCTGTGCTGTTGTGTGTGGCACACATGCTGTAGCGGCCCCTGGGGACCTGGACTTAGCTGGAATAGGACAGAGTTGGCCTTTTTTTAAACTCTGTTAATTAAGGCCAGGGGATCTGCACCTGGCTTTTCTTGCAGAACCTACCCATGGCCTTTAACCCTTAGTAGGGACAGGTATAGTTTGCCAAAGCAGGACTTATATACCTTCCCTCTACAACTTCACCACCTTTCCCTGGTGAAAGGAAAGGGGGGGGATACAGGTGCTATGTGAGGGGGGATACACGCTATGTGAGGGGGGATACACGCTATGTGAGGGGGGGGACAGGAGGGAGAGGGGGGGAGGGGGGGACGCGGTGTGGGG
>WSYH01000980.1:0-21591 GCA_036426205.1 Ascaphus truei | reverse complement strand
GTTCACAATTCATCTACTTTGCTAATCAGACCTTGTATCAGTAATCTCTTCAGCAGCTTACTCCTCTCTCCTCAACAGCCACCCTCATGTGTCTACAGCCTGGAGTTTTAACACACCTTGATTAGGCAGCTGGGATCCAACTAATTGTCCTGAGGTTCCCAGCTGAAGTTAACCTAGTCAGTGCTGCACTGCAGACTAGACATAGGTTTTCCAGGCATATAGCTGGTGGCTTTTATTTACCCTGTCACAGCCGTAAAGTGGGCAACAGACACTTTAAAATATTACCTATTAGGCAGGTCATTTACGCTCATTACAGACCATGCACCCTTACAGTGGATGCATAGAAACAAAGAAAAGAACTCTAAGAGTTACCCGCTGGTTTTTGTCGTTACAACCCTCCAACTTCACAGTGCAGCATCGGCCAGGCATACTGCACGGTAATGCGGATGAACTTTCTAGGGTGCACAGTCTCGGTGCACGGGCCGCTCACCTCGATAATGTTACGGTGAGGAGGGGGATATGTGACAGAGTCATAGACTCTGTATAGATTAGTATGAGGTTGCAGTATGTCTGCTTTTCAGTATGCGAGGAGTGAGGCATTAACCCCACTGATAAGGCAGGCCACAGGTGATCCTAGTTCACATGCTTTAAAAAGAGGAAGAGAAAATGCATCTGGGGCAGCAGTATCTATCAGACTCTGAGAGACGACAGAGGAGAGCTGACAGACAGACAGACACAGGCTGCTCATACTGATACTGTCCCGAATGGAATAAAGCTCCCAGGTAAGCAGCCAAGTGGTGTTACCTATATTGCTGGTCTGGTCTAGATT
Source organism: Ascaphus truei (assembly GCA_036426205.1). NCBI lineage: Eukaryota > Metazoa > Chordata > Amphibia > Anura > Ascaphidae > Ascaphus > Ascaphus truei. The sequence goes on along the minus strand of WSYH01000980.1, from coordinate 20,762 downwards.
AGCTAACCAGCCAGGTAGATAGGCTGAACCTTTGTTTAGTTAGTTTCCCTAACGGGGAACGGGGATAGGCTTTTGGTTTATGTTTTCTTATACTTAAAGGGACAGGGCACCCATCGTTTTGTCATATTTTTGGACAAATAAAACCACCAGCATATTATTTCAACAGAAGAACTGTGTTGCCTCCTCACTAACCCCGGTCATTCCACCCACACGATAGAAGTATATATATTATATATATATATCTATTATATATATATATATATATATATATATATATATATATATATATATACACATACATACATTTATACAGTAGGTCCGGAAATAATGGACACTGACACAATTTTCATTTCATTCCAGTACGCAAGCCGACGAAATGGATTTGAAATGAAACAATCGAGATGCAATAGAAGTGCAGACTTTCAGCTTTAATTCAAGGGGTTGAACAAAAATATTGTATGAAACGTTTAGGAATTGCAACCATTTTCATACACAGTCCCCTTATTTGAGGGGCTCAAATGTAATTGGACAAATTTGCACAATCATAAATAAAATGTTAATTTTTAATACTTTGTCGAGAATCCTTTGCAGGCAATGACTGCTTGAAGTCTGGAACGCATGGACATCACCAAACGCTGTGATGCTTTGCCAGGCTGTCTTCAGTTGTTTGTTCGTGGGTCTTTCTGCCTTAAGTTTTGTCTTCAGCAAGTGAAATGCATGCTCGATCGGGTTGAGATCAGGTGATTGACTCAGCCATTGCAGAATATTCCACTTCTTTGCCTTAAAAAACTCCTGGGTTGATTTCGCAGTATGTTTTGGGTCATTGTCCATCTGTAAAGTGAAGCCTGTCCAATCAACTTCGCTGAATTGGCTGAATCTGAGCAGACAATATATCCCTATACACTTCAGAATTCATCCGGCTGCATCTGTCTTCTGTCACATCATCAATAAACACTAGTGACCCAATGCCATTGTAAGCCATGCATGCCAATGCCATCACACTGCCTCCACCGTGTTTTACAGATGATGTGGTAGGCTTCGGATCATGAGCCGTTCCAAGCCTTCTTCATACTTTTTTCTTCCCATCATTCTGGTACAGGTTGATCTTAGTTTCATCTGTCCAAAGAATGCTGTTCCAGAACTGGGCTGGCTTTTTTAGATATTGTTTGGCAATGTCTAATCTGGCCTTTCTATTCTCGAGGTTTGCACCTTGTGGTGAACCCTCTGTATTTGCTCTCGTGAAGTCTTCTCTATATGCCTATCTACTGGACAGTGTTCTTCAGTTGGCTGGATGTTGTGAAGGGGTTTTTCTTTACCATGGAAAGAATCCTACGATCATCCACCACTGTTGTCATCAGTGGATGTCCAGGCCTTTTTTCTGTTGCAGAGCTCACCAGTGCGTTCTTTTTTTCCTCAAAATGTACCAAACTGTTGATTTGGCCACTCCTAATGTTCCTGCTATCTCTCTGATGGATTTTCTTTCTGTTTTTTTGCAGCCTAAGGATGCCCTGTTTCACTTGCATTGAGAGCTCCTTTGACCGCATGTTGTGGGTTCACAGCAACAGCTTCCAAATGCGAATGCCACACCTGGAATCAACTCCAGACCTTTTACCTGCTTAATTGATGATGAAATAACGAAGGCATAGCCCACACCTGTCCATGAAACAGCTTTTGAGTCAATTGTCCAATTACTTTTGGTCCCTTGAAAAAGGGGGCTACATATTAACGAGATGTAGTTCCTAAACCCTTCCTCCAATTCGGATGTGAATACCCTCAAATTAAAGCTGATAGACTGCACTTTAAGCCCATATTCATTATTTAACTGCAACTTGAATTTATTTTGGTAAATAGCCAAAATAACAAAACATGTATCAGTGTCCAATTATTTCCGGACCTAACTGTATATAAACGATGCCGTGTTCTTCCCACGAAATCAGGAGATAGAACTCAATCTTGAAGCAAGAAAAAGTGTATTGATAACAGGGCACAATATATATATCAAAAAAACAATATGAAGTAGCGCCGCTAAATAACCAGTTAATTATAAATATTAATTATAAATTACTAGTGGGAGAGACAATAGCTAATTGGATAGGCTTGAAGGGGCAGCTTATTTTGCCTTGAAAAATATACAGCACACAAAACAAAAATAGCTCTTTCAGCAACAAACGAAAATGGCTTTTCCTTCAGCAAACCGAACAAAACAGTTTCTCTTTAGCAGACAGTTTATATATATATGCAGCTTCCCTTTTTCTATGCAGGGGACAGACAGTTCACAGTTTCACTACTTTGCTACTCAGACCTTGTTTTCAGGAATCACTTTAGCAGCTTACTCCTCTCTCATCAACAGCAAACTCCATGTGTCTACAACCTGGGTTTTAACACACCTTGATTAGGCAGCTGGGTTCCAACTAATTGTCCTGAGGTTCCCAGCTGAAGTTTAACCTAGTCAGTGCTGCACTGCAGACTAGACATAGGTTTTCCAGGCATATAACTGGTGGCTTTTATTTACCCTGTCACAGTAAGCCTTTGCTGAAGCAGGCGCCTTGCAACTAGGAAAGGGCTAGATTTCATTTCCCCAGACCCCCGTAAGTGTGTATATTCTCTGTATCTTGTATTTCTGTGTGTTTCCGAGGTCTTATCCGAATAAACCGCAATTTATTTTTCTGCCTGTTTTGCCTTGTGACTGATCCCTTAAATATAAAGGTGTATTTGGCCTGGTCTCCCGTTTTGAGTTCAAACGCACCCAAGAACGGAAAACATTTGAGCTCAGAATGATAAGACTCTTTGACACCAAAACTAGTGAACTTAATGCAGACAGGGGGTTTCTGACACACTATCATAATTTGTTGTAATGGTCCTCCTTGCCATTGTGCCATACCACACCTGCCATACCACACCTCCCCCCCTCCCCAGCATCCTCTTCCCCCACTGTGCTGCTGTGGATGTACAGGCCCCACCCCCCATCCCTAATTCTCACCATCCTTCTCTGTTTTAACACCCCTCCAGTGCCTGTCTGTTCTTTATTCTCCCTTTTTTTTTTCCAATCCCTGTCTAAATCACAGAAACCTTTGTATATCAGTATTGCTTGACCTGAGAGAGGAAAACTCTCGAAAGCTTGTCCTATGACATAAATTGTTAGGTTTAGGTCCAAATAAAAAGGTATCACCTAATACTGAGAGACTCATTTATTCTCACTATCAACTTGGACTAACACGCTATTTCTGTTTATTATATATATATATTTATGCTTTACTGTGGAGTGTTTTTAGTCACTTTTTTTAACCCACCAATAACCTTAATAAGTGTGGTGATTACCGACTCTTATCTCATTTGAACAAATGCCAGCAACCAACCTCACACTGATGATACCCATCAAGGTTGAAACATGTCTGTGAGTGGGTTTACTGGCTTTGCATCTCCCAAGCCCTTGCTTAAAAGCTGTGTTTAAAGCAGCATGCATTGGCTAAGGGTTTGCTCATGTAATGTGAGCATGAGATAAAAGGTGGCCTGTGTGCTCATTTTCATGTCATTTCTTTCCCAGAATCCCTTGCTGCAGTGGAAGTGTGTGTTGCGGGGTATAATGGTGAAAGACAGGGTTGCAGACCTGTCTAAGACATGCAAATGAATATACAGGAATATTTACAGTTGCTATATATCACACCGCACAACTATACATTTATGTTATCTTTTATTTATATGCGCCAAGAGTACTCAGCGTTTCACAAAGACAATCAGTACAGCGAATTATATACAATAAGCGCGAGAAAAGTCAGAAAATAGGAAGGAAATCCCTGTCCCGGAGAGTTTACAATGTAAGTGGTATGATGGGAGAGTTACAGAGACAGCAGGTGAGGGAATAAGTGCAGGAGATGGCATTAATAGAAAAAAGAACATGTTGTTGAGTGTACGATAGTGTGACACCACATGGAAGTGTAGATTTCTATATAATACATATATATATATATTACATATATATATATATATATATATATATATATATATATATAACATACATATACATATGACATATATATATATCATTAGGGGGAAAGATGAATAAGATAGCAGAATAAACAATTGATAGGCATGAATGACAAACAGACTGTATATATAATAGTACACTGATAGAAGTGTTCCTATAATGCAAATTAGTAGCAAATACAAAACTTGTTTAGTGTGATACAATGATATTATAGTCAAATAGTATCCATACAAGGCAAGTGTTATAGTGTTGGATTAGTTTCAGTATAAAAGTAACCACATTCACTGTCCCATATATAGTTTAGATATAAGGGTTAATGGTTGAGAGAGATCGGGTTATGTGATCGGGAGGATCGGGTAATGGGTTAGTGATCGGGTTAATGGTTGGTTATATGGTTTGGTTAGGGATGCTAGGTTAATGAGTATTGACGGATAGGTTCAATGGAAGGTTAGGGAGGATCGGGTCATGAATTCGGTATTTTAGGAGGTCCTAATGAGAAGGGAACGTACTGGGTTAGGAGGTATACAATTGGGATAAGTGAGTATCGTTTAATCTGATAGGAGGATAGGTTAATCTGATGGGATGATAGGGTTTAATGGGTTAGGAGGATCGGGTTAATGGGTGTATGGAGATGTGGGTTAATGACTAGGGCGGCTGGGATTATAGATATCGAAGGCACGGGTTATGAGGGTTAGGGGGTCGGCTGGTAGCAGGGAGGATATTGTACATCGGCATACTGACCTATCGGACGGTCGGGTTCATGCCGGACATAGGTATCTGAGGTGGAGGTCGTGTTTGTCGGACTAGGGTTCTAGGGATAGGGAGGATACGGTTCAATGTATGGAGTAGGGACAGAGATGACGGAAGTGTACATGGTCGGGAATTAGGGATGGGAGGCTCGGGTTCTGACTCTCGAGTATAGGGTTACCTGATTGGGGGTTAGGGTTGGGATCGGGTTTAATGATGAGATCGGGTATGAAGGAAGAATAGGGTTAATGGGATCAGGATGGTATGAAGATAGTTGGTAGGGACTAGGGATCATTATATTATTCATATATACTTATATTTATTTACACCCATTAACAGGCCCGACAAAACTGGGCCAAACCCACTCGCCCCCCCCCCCCAATAATATTCCCCCTACCCCCCCCAACACCTACTTGTGGCGGGTCCGGTTGCGCGGGTCCGGTTGTCGGGTTCTTGGTTGCGGGTCCCGGTGCGGGTCGTGACGGCGTCCCCCGGCCTTCTCGCTGTACATTGTCTCCTTTAAAATCATGTGCTCTCGTCCTCAGCAACTATTCAAAATGGCCCTGATGCCGCGTTGCCATAGCACGGGCATGGTGGACTCTCGTCCAAGTGTCCCGTTTACCCATGGCAACGCGGTCATGCCATTTTGAATAGTGGCGAAGGAGAGCACATGATTTTAAAGGAGACAAGTACCGCAGTAAGCCGCGGGAGCCGTGCACGACCCGCAACCGACCCGCAAACCCGCAACCGTACCGCACCGACCCGCCGGACCCGACGGACCCCGCCAAAGTGGTTGTTGTGGGTGGGAGGGTAATTTACTTTTGAAGTGAAACTTCTTTCGTGGCACCTAGTCCTGATGAGGGCAAAACGGATAGATGGGGGCGAAAGTGTAAACGGGAAGTGACGTCACCTAAGGACGCTGCTCCGACTCACAAACTCCCTGTCCCCTGTCACATACAAATGCCCACTGTTTCCACGACCTGCTGCGCCATGCCCGCGCATCGCCAGTTGTGAGGCGCCGCTGACGGACCGCCACACATGCGCAGAAGCGGCCTGGCAGCGGCGTCGTCACCCACACGCTCCTCAGGCGTCCATTCAGCCTTTCACCCCTGGTGTCCCGGGCGTTGGCGTGCCCCTTGCGCCCGCAGGAGCTGGGCACACGGCGCAAACCCGGCGGCAACCCGGCTGCACAGGGCCTTCGGTCACTCATGTCCCGTGCCGGGCGCTGTACCACCGCGTGAGGTGTGTGTGCGCATTTCGTGCGGGGTGTGTGGTGTACAATTGCGTGCGGGTGTGTGTGTGCCTCTGTGTGTGTGTCTGTGTGTGTTGCGCCGCGCTCAGACCTTGGCCATAGGGGGGGGGAGAGATGTGGTGCTCAATGTTTTTCACAAACAACAACCCCGCCCCTGGCTTCAGCTGGACAACATATACACCTGACTGACCCACCCCACAACTGACTGACCCCCGCACACACTGACGGACCCACCCACACACTGACTGACCCACCCCACACACTGACTTACCCACCCATCCAACTGACTGACCCCCCCCCCACACTGACTGACCACCCACACACTGACTGACCCACCCACACACTGATGAACCCACACACCTGACTGACTGAGACCCACCACTGACTAGACCCCCCCACACCACTGACTGACCCACCCACACACTGACTGACCCACCCACACACTACTGACCCACCCACAACTGACTTGACCCACACACTGACTGACGACCCACACACTGACTGACCCACCCACACACTGCCTGACCCACCCACAACTGACTGACCCACCCCCACACACACTGACTGACCCACACACTGACTGACTGACCCACCACTGACGACCCAGCTGACCCCCCACACACTGACTGACCCACCACACGTGTGTCTGGCATGTGACATGGTTAAGGGGTCAGTCCCCTCCTAGGGGCACAGTGTACTAAGGCAGTGACCATGGAGGGATTTCCTTGCTAAAAAAAAAAAAAAAAAAAAAACAAAAAAAAAAAAAAAAAAAAAAAAAAAAAAAAAAGAAAAAAGATTAGGATCCAGCAAATTTCCACTACTGGCAACCCGTACTGTTGGGGCAGGTGACCCTAAGGAAAGGACGGTCCCATTAAGGATGTGCGTGTAAGGCGCTGTGCTGAGAGACCCGATACGGGACGTGCAGTGCGGTGTGTAAGGGGAGCGCAGGGAGGAGGTAGGGATCACTAGCGATGCTATTCTGGACTGGGCATCCTTTTGACAGGAGATGTCTAAATTATCCCAAGATTTCTCCCGCTTTAGGAGGGGGCGGATAACTGGAGGGGGGGGGGGGGTGTTAGGTCCAATGGGTATTTCTGAAGGAGGACCGGGGCTTAATTAGCTACAAACAGAATAAAGATGGTGGGACGCTGCATTTTAAAATAGGGTTGATGGGGGGGGGAGATTTTGCAAGTCCTTTTTAATGATACCATTGGGACTTATGGTCAAGGCTAATGCAGCATCCTATTTTTAAAAGCCTCCTACAACAGAAAGCGCTCAGTCAGTCGACACTCTGAACTTATTAGTCAAGCAGCCACCCCCCAATTTTTTGTTGTTGTTGTTGTAACCTTTCTTAAACGGGGTCCCCCCCCCCGCCCCAGCGCTGAACTGGTGCACAACCCCCCTAGAGATGACCGTGGCATCCCCCCACCCACACGACAGCGGCTGAACGGGGCACAACCCCCCTAGAGATGACCCGGGGCATCCCCCACCCACAGCGCTGAACGGGGGCACAACCTCCCTAGAGATGAACCAGGGCGCCCCCTGAGCTAACCTGTGTGCTCCGGCCCCCGGGACCCCCCTGAGCTAACCTGTGTGCTCCGGGCCCCGGGGCCCCCTGAGCTAACCTGTGTGCTTCCTTCCCCCTGGAACCCCCCCTGAGATAAACTGTGTGCCCGGCCCCGGGACCCCCCTTAGCTAAACCTGTGGCTCGGCCCCCGGGACCCCCCCCCTGAGCTACTGTGTGCTTCCGGCCCCCGGGCCGTCCCCTGAGATCCCCTTGTGCTCCGGCCCCCTGGGTCCCCGAAGCTAACCTGTGTGCTCCGGCCCCGGGGCCCCCTGAGATAACCTGTGTGCTCCGGCCCCCGGGGGCCCCCTGAGATAACCTGTGTGCTCCGGCCCCCCGGGGCCCCTGCGATAAACCTGTTAGCTTCCGGCCCCCGGTACCCCCTGAGATACCTGTGTACTTCCGGCCCCCGGGCCCCCTGAGAAATAACTGTGTGCTCCGGCCCCCGGGACCCCCCTGAGATAACCTGTGTGCTCCGGCCCCGGGGCCCCTGAGCTAACCTGTGTGCTCCGGCCCCCGGGACCCCCCTGAGATAACCTGTGTGCTCCGGCCCCGGGACCCCCCCCTGGATAACCTGTGTGCTCCGTCCCCCGGGCCCCCCTTTGAAAGATAACCCCCCTGTTTTTTGGGTTTTTTGCTCCGGCCCCCCGAGTTTGGGGGGGTGCCCCCCCACCCCACCCCACCCCACCCCCACCCCCCCCACAACCCCCCCCCCCCCCCCCCCCCCGCCCCCCCCTCCGAAAAGATAACCTTGTGTGCTCCTCCCCGTGCGCCCTGATATAACCTGTGTGCCCGGGTCCACCCGGCCCTGCCCCTGATATACCTGTGTCTCCGGCCCCCCGGGCCCCCCCGGAGATAACCTGTGTGCTCCGGCCCCCGGGGCCCCCTGAATAACCTGTGTGCTCCGGCCCCCGGGACCCCCCTGAGATAACCTGTGTGCTCCGGCCCCCGGGACCCCCCTGAGATAACCTGTGTGCTCCGGCCCCCGGGACCCCTGAGATAACCTGTGTGCTCCAGCCCCCGGGACCCCTGAGATAACCTGTGTGCTCCGGCCCCCGGGGCCCCTGAGATAACCTGTGTGCTCCGGCCCCCGGGACTACAAATCGGGATGTGGGGTCACACATAGAAAGTAGCAACGTGATCTCCTGAGTGTGTGTGATACAGGGCAGTTACAGAGCACTATATGTGCAGTGTGTGTGATACAGGGCGTTGCAGAGCACTTATGTGCAGTTGTGTTGTACAGTGCAGGTTGAAGAGCACTATATTTGCAGTTTGTGTGGATCAGGAGTTACAGATCACTATATGTGCAGTGGTTGTGGGTGAGATACAAGCAGTTACGAGCACTATATGTGCAGTGTGGTGAGATACAGGCAGTTACACTAACAGCACTAATATGTGCAGTGTGAGAGTACCGGGCAGTTACAGAGCACTATATGTGCAGTGTGGTGAGATACAGGGCATTTCCAAGAGCACTATATTTGCCAGGGGTGAGATACAGGGCAGTTACAAAGCACTATATGTGCATGTGTGAGTACAACAGGGCAAGTTACAGAGCACTATATTTTGGCAGTGTGTGTTATACAGGGCCATTACACAAACACTATATGTGCAGTGTGTGGATAACAGGGCAGTTACAGAGCACTATATGTGCAGTGTGTGATGATACGGGCAGTTACAGAGCACTATATGTGCAGTGTGTGTGATACAGGCAGGTTAACAGGAGCACTAATGGTTCAAGGTGTGTGTGAGAGTACGAGCAGTTTTTTAACAGAGCACTATATGTTCATGTGTGTGATATACAGGGCATTCTACAGCCACTATATGTGCGTGGTGGAGATACCAGGGCAGTTACAGAGCACTATATGTGCGGTGTGGTGAGATACAAGGGCCAGTTACAGAGCACTTATGTGCATGTGGAGATACAGTTCAGTTACAGGCACTATATGTTGCAGTGTTGTGAGATACATGGCAGTTACAGAGGCACATATGTGCATGTGTGATACAGGGCATTACAGGCACTATATGTAGTTTGTGCGGATACAAGGCAGTTGGCATAGCACCTATATTGTCAGTGTGGGTGTGATAAAGGGCAGTTACAGAGACCACTATATGTGACAGTGTGTGTGGATACAGGCAGTTACAGGCACTCTATGTGCAGTTGTGAGATACGGGCAGTTACAAGCACTCTAATGTGCAGTGGTGAGAAACAGGGCCGTTACAGAGCACCATTTGCTGTGTGTTAGATACAGGGCCAGTTACAGAGCACTATATGTGCAGTGTGTGTGAGATACAGGGCAGTTACAGAGCCTCTAGGTGCAGTGTTGTGCGATCACGGGCAGTTACACGGAGCACTATATGTGGCAGTGTGGTGTGATACAGGCAGTTACAGATCACTATATTTTCAGTGTGTGGGAATACATGGCAATTTACAGAGCACTATAAAAGTGGCAGTGGGTGTGAACCGGGCGTTACAGAGCACTTATATGTGAGTGTGTGTGAGATCAGGGAAGTTACAGAGCACGGTATGTGGAGCTCAGATGTATTTATGAGATACATGTCAGTTATCAGAGCACTATATGTGGCAGTGTGTGAGATACAGGGGCAGTTAAGAGCACTATATGTGCATTGTGAGAGATACAGGCAGTTACAAGCACTATATGTGGCAGTGTGTAGAGATACAGGATTTACAAGCCTATATGTGGCAGTGTGTGAGATCCAGCGTCGGAGCAACTATAGGTCTTGTTGAGAGTACAGGCAGTTCCAACAAGCACTATTTCTTTTAAATGTGTCATTGTGTTGAGATACCGAGGCGTTTTGCAGGAGAACTAGATGTGCATGTGTGTGTGATACAGGGCATTACAGATCACTATATGTTTGCAGTGTGTGTGATACCGGCAGTTCATAGCACTATATGTTGCAGTGTGTGTGATATACGGGCAGAATACAGAGGCACTATATGTTGCAGTGGTGTGTGATACAGGCAGGTCACAGAGCACTATATGTGCAGTGTGGTGTGTACAGGGCAGTTACAGTAGCACTATCTTGCAGTGTGTGATATACAGGGGGGGCAGTTGCAAGCCAATATGTAGTGTGTGAGATACGGCAGGTACAGAGCACATATGTGGCAGTGTGTGTGGTGATCCAGGGCAAGTTACAGGCACAACTGCAGTGTGTGAGATAAGGCATTCAGAGCACTATAATGTGCATTTCTGTGAGAGATACCGGCAGTTACAGAGCACTATACTGTATGTGCAGTGTGTGTGATACAGTGGCAGTTACAGAGCAACTTAATGTGCAAGTGTCTGTGAGAGATCAGGGCAGTTACAAAGCACTATAATGTGCAGTGTGTGTGAGCTACAGGTGTCATTTACAGAGCACTACAATATGTGCAGTGTGTGTGATACACAGTTACGAGCACTATACTGCAGTGTGGTGTGATACAGGGCGTTACAGAGCAACTATATGTGCAGTGTGTGTGAGATACCAGAGCAGTTACAACGCACTATAGTGCAGTGTGTGAGATACAGGGCAGTTTCAAATCACTATATGTGCATGTGTGAGTACAGGGCCAGTTACAGAGCACTATATGTGGCAGGTGTGAGTCCAGGGCAGTTACAAGAGCACTATAATGTGCGTGGGTGCGAGATACAGTTCAGTTACCAGAGCACTATAGTGCCTGTGTGTGAGATACAGGGCTAAGAGCACTATAATTGTGCAGTGTGTGAGATACAGTGTCAGTTGCAGAGCACTATATGTCCTGTGTGAGATTACAGGGCAGTTGCAGATCCCTATGGGGGTTCTGCCTAGGCAGTGATAAGTTCTTTTTTAAAGAGTGAGATAAAAAGCCCTTAGCGTGATATGGCTGCTGGAGTTCACAAAGCATTGATAGTGCTTTTAATGGGAAAAATGCTATTATAGCAGATACTGCACTGTTATCACTGCTTTGTGATCTCACAACAAAGGAGTATCCCACGCTATAAATGCATTTTTTTTTCCCACTTAAAAGACTTATCACTGCTTGTGCAGAGCACCCCAGAAAACCCCCTTATCACTGCTTGTGTGCATGACCCCCTATATGTGGCAGTGTTGAGATACAGGGCAGTTACAGAGCACATATGTGCTCAGTGTTTGTGATAGAGGGCAGTTTACAGAGCACTATATGTGCAGTGTGTTTAGATACAGGGCGTTACAGAGGCCTATAATGTGCGTGGTGTGTGCGAATACAGGGCATTTGCAGAGCACTAATGTGCAGTGGTGTGTGATACAGGGCAGTTACATAGCAACTATATTTGCATGTGTGTGTGGATACGGCAGTTACAGGTCACTATATGTGCAGTGTGTGTGAGATACAGGGCAGTTAAGAGCACTATTTGCAGTGTGTTTTGGTGGGGGGGGGGGGGGGGGTTATACAGGGCAGTTTGCCAAGCACTCATATGTGCAGTGGTGAGAGATACAGGGCAGTTAACAAGCACTAAATGTGCAGTGTGTGAGATACAGGGCAGTTACAAGAGCACTATATTTTGCAGTGTTGTGTGATACAGGACCGTTACAGAGCACTAATGTGCAGTGTGTGAGATACAGGGCAGTTTACCGAGCACTATAATTGCAGTGTTGAGATACAGGGCAGTTACAGAGCACTATTGTGGGCTGTGTGGTGGGAGATATCATGGCAGTTACAGAGCACTTTATTGCAGTTGTGTGAGATACCAGGCAGTTTTACAGAGCACTAATATGTGCAGTGTGTGGCGATAACAGGGCAGTTACAGAGCACTATATGTGGCATTGTGTTGGGATACAGGGCAGTTACAGAGCACTATATTGTCAGTGTGTTTGAGATCCAGGGTCAGTTAACAGAGCACTATATGTGCATGTGTGTGATACAGGGCAGTTTACAGAGCACTTAAGTGCAGTGGTGTGTGATACAGGCATTACAGAGCACTATATGTGCAGTGTGTGTGAGATACAGAGCAGTTACAGAGGCACTATATGTGTATTGGTGTGAGAGACAGGAGGGCAGTTCAAGAGCACTATATTGGCCATGTGGTGAGATACAGGGCATTTACAGAGCACTATATGTGCCTGTGTGAGATACAGGCAATTGGTACAGAGCACTATATGTTCAGTGTTGTTGAGATACAGAGCAGTTACAGAGCACTATAGTGCAGTGTCTGTGAGATACAGGCATGTTAAGAGCACTATATGTGCAGTGTGTGAGATACGGGGCAGTTCAGGAGGCACTATATGTGCAAGTCTGTGAGAGATACCAGGGCAGTTACCAAGCACTATATGTTCCAGTGTGTGTGATACAGGGCAGTTACAGAGCACTTATTTGCAGTGTCTGTGAGAGATACATGGCCGTTACAGACACATATGTGGCAGTGTGTGAGATACAGGGCATTTACAGAGCACTATACTGCAGTGTGTGTGTGATACGGCGTTACAGAGCATCTATATGTCATTTGTGGAGAGATACAGGGCAGTTACAGAGCACTATATTTAGTGGGTGTGATACGGGCAGTTACAGAGCACTATATCTTAGTTGTGGTGTGTACAAGGGCAGTTACAGATCCTAAATTGTGCAGTGTGTGATCAGGGCATGTTACAAGCACTATAGATAGTGTGGGTGAGATACAGAGCATTGCAGTGAGCACTATATGTGCAGTGTGTGTGATACAGGGCAGTTACAGAGCACTATATGTGCAGTTGTGTGAGATACATGTCAGTTACAGAGCATATATGTGCAAGTGTGGAGTGTTGAGGATACAGGGCATTAGCAGAGCACTATATTTGCTGTTGAGATACGGGCAGTTACAGAGCACTATATTTGCATTGTGTGTGTGATTACAGGGCAGTTACAGAGCACTATATGTGCAGTTTGTGTGATACAGGGCAGTTACAGAGCACTATATCTGCAGTGTGTGTGTGTGATACAAAAGGGCAGTTACAAGACTATATTGCAGTGTGTGTGATACAGGGCAGTTACAGAGCAATATATGTGCGTTTGTGTGATACAGCAGTTACTGAGCACTATTGTTGCGTGTTTGGTGAGATACAGGCAGTTCACAGAGCACTATAATATGTGCATTGTGAGAATCAGGGCAGTTACAGAGCACTATATGTGTCATTTTGAGAGATACAGGCAGTTACAAATCACTATCTGGCATTGTGAGAGATCATGGCAGTTACAGAGCCCTATATTCCATTGTGAGAGATACGTGGCAGTTTACAGGATCACTATATGTGCAGTGTGTGGAGATACAGGCAAAGTTACAAAAAGCACTGTATGTGCAGTGTGTTGTGATACAGGGGCAGTTACAGAAGCACTATATGTGCGTGTGTGTGGATACCGGCAGTTACAACAGAGTCACTATATGTGCACTGTTTGTGATACGGGCAGTTTAATAGCACTATAATGTTTTTGGTGGCAGTGTGTATGGATAATGGCTAGTTACAGCACATTATGTGTGTGTACAAACAAATCTACGTCAGTACCAGCACTCACTGTCTAATTCTAATGATGAAATGTAAATGCAGAATAACCATTTAATATGTAAAATGAACCAGAAATAATCAAATGTGTTTGCATAAAAACCAGTATACAAATGTGCATGTCCAAACTTTGAGGGGTGGGGGGGGGGGGGGAGGGGGGGGGGGGGGGGGGGGGGTCCTCCCCTGGGCCCCCCCCCCGGGTCCCCCCCCACTGCCCCCCCCCCGGCCATCCCCCCCCCCCCCCCGTTCTCCTCCCTTCCCGTCTGCTTATGGGGACGCTAAAACCGTTTTCTAGGTACTGAATACCTCTTGCATCTGGCATGGGCCACTTCCCCCCACTTCTTGCCCCTTCCCTCTTCCCCCTGGTCCACAAGGCCAAGGTCCACAGGGTACTTGTTACTGACGTTTTTTCCCCTAGTACTTTCCCTACGAGAGAAGCCACACCACCCTTGTCCCCCTGTAACTTACTTGTCCAATCTCCACGTCCCTTGAAACCTGACTCCCCCCCCCTTAAAATAGATATCAACCATACTGTAGGCTAAATACACTAAACAGCTAATCGCCGCAGGTGCAAAGCAAGATCCACTAAAGTCAATTCCAGTAGTTTCATTTTCAAGTACAAAGTTCAAGTACCACAGAACCTGTGGGCATGGTAACGTAAAAGGCTGAAAAGCTTGCACAAAAGCCGCTGCATGGCAAAGAAGCACCATGAGTCCACACAGTCAATGAAAGGTTAAGTGTTAATGATCAAATGAGACAGTAATCAAAAAACCCTCTGTGAGTAATCAAAAACCCTCTGTGGCTCTGCTCCTTGTGCTCTGTGTGGAGTTCTCATTGGTTGTGTGTCTGTGTGTGAGATCCAGTGCAATTTACTGAGCACTATATGTGCAGTGTGTATGGGATCACAGGGCCTTCAGATGCACTATATGTGCAGTGTGTATGGGATACAGCTTCACTTACCGAGCATTAATAGTGCAGTGTGTGTGGGGTGTGTGGTGTGTGATACAGGCAGTTACAGAGCTATATGACACTAAAGTGACACTCGTTGTGCTGATAATAATATAATTACAACCAAAAAGTAACCCACCATAACCGCAGGGATCCTCTTCTGTCTTCAGCTTAATCACTGTATACATTAGATAGAGAAGCAACCTACTACAAAGAAACAGACAGACGCAATTATTCTATCGCACAAAAAATGAAAATCATTTTTAACACTATAAAACGTTGAATTTCTTGGTTTGTTGTGTTTTGTGGTATATATCGTTCCAACATAATTCCTTATGTTGATGAGGTTGAAAAAAGACAATGATGGCGGCCAATCAATTTCAACCTATGCTACATTTAGTTAGAGACTACAGAACACTTTATCCTATAATCCATCCTTCCTTACAGAATTTTGATGCAGAGAAGCAACCAAAAACCCCATGGGCACATTATCCAATGATATCTTCATAAGAGGGAAAAATACATTCCTCCCTGACTCCAATATTGGCAATCAGCTTATCCCTGATCAACATCCTTTGCCATGTTCTTATACTTACGTATTTGGTATAAACATCCCTGGATAACTTTCCTTTCTAAAAAAGATTCCAAAAGGTCCAACCACACACAACCTTTTTTTTAAAAAGATATGCTATTGTATCTGCCATCACAGTCTCCCTGATAATGAAATTCCACAGTGTACTGTCACTTAACGAACTACTTGTAAAGTACTGTAAAGAACACCTTTCCTCAACCCTTTCCTTTGTGCTGGTGAAATCGCCTTTCCTCCAACCTTAAGGGATGACTTTTCGGTGAGTCTTGTACTGGCTCCCCTCCTGGCTCCTCGGATTGTGGCCCGCAATATATTTTTATAATAAATAAACGTATTATCATATCCCCTCTTAGGCCTGGTCTTTATAGTGTGCCGGTGCAGCAAACGCGAACGTTGAGGCAAAAAATGCATTGCCACCGTCTTTTGCATGGCGCTTATAGTAAAGCCGCGACGCGACGAAGTGACGATTGGATGCGATCGCTGAAAGTCATTCCCTATATTTTTGCATATTAATTTGATTTTCCAGCAACCGTCATGTTTTGCCATCGCCATCACAGTTCCTATAAGTGGTAGCCTTGGATGCCTCTTTGTTCGATGTAATAAAAAAGTCTTATATTTACTTACAAGCTAAGTAGCTAGCCTCCTCTCCTCATAGTTTAATGCTTGGCGCCACATCCCCTTTATTACTTGGTGGCTCTCTCTCTTCACTCTCTCTATAGTTCTATTCTTTTCTCTTAGGATTGGTGCCTAAAATTGGTACTCCATATGCAAGGTGTGTTCTACTAGTGCTTTTTAAGGGGCATAATTATGTTTACGCCTTTACTTTATGTTTACACTACTTAACTACGTTCTTTTTTCACTGTTCTGCGTTGTTTTGCCTCACTTTTACTACTTTTCCTTCCCACGACTTCCAGGTCCTTGTGCCTGTCCCTTCCATCCATTGCCCTTGCCGTTTATGCAAGATAAGATCTTGTTTTTGCCTTTGCACTACTAACTGCAATGACATTGGCACTCTATTGCTCAGCCTGCTGTCTACAAGCCCTCCTAAATTTATTTATTTATCAAATGTTTTATTTACCAGGAAGTAATACATTGAGAGTTTACTCTCGTTTTTCAAGTATGTGTTCCTGTGCATAAGTTAATATGACAATAATACTTGTTACAAAGACTAGGTTAACATAAGTGAAGGGCATTGTAATAGATTATATCAAGACGTGCAACATGCACAGTTTAGAGATAATATATATTATAGACCTCTTTAAAATAAATAAAACATCCTTCTCCATCACGGATCCCTCCAATTTTATCCATTTACTTGTAGCGCCATTTTTATTTTTCTTTTGTTATTATATTATTCCTTGCTTCCCCAAATGCCATAACCTTCTTACATTATCTTTATTAAAATAAACCTTAATAAACCATTAAAACCTAAAATTAAAAACTCATCTGCTATTTACCCCTGCCCATTACCTGCCCAACGGCTTTCCGTCTCGCCAAGTCCTTCTGGAGAGAAATGGACAAATGACATCCTCTCTGATATTCTATTACCCTTACACAAATTTAGTATCATCAAGCAACGATGGAGACTTTGCTCTCTATTTGGGCCACCTCACATTATATATGTGTGTGTGTGTGTGGTGTGTGTGTGTGTGTTGTGTGGTGTGTGTGTGTGTGTGGTTGTGGTGTGTGTGTGTGTGTGTTGTGTGTGTGTGTTGTGTGTGGTGTGTGTGTGTGTGTGTGTTTTTTTGTGTGTGTTTGTGTGTGTGTCTGTTCTCAAAAATGATAGACTATAACCGTTTCTGTGGCTAAAGAAATTCTTGTTATTTTTGTGCGAGTTCCGCGAATGCACTGATTCTCGTCTTCATTGTGCAGCAGGGTCTTGGAAGTCTCCGTCTCCGCATCCCGGGCCCTGTAGGAGGAGGTACGGTGCGTGGCATTCATAGGTTCCCGGGGGGGGGGCAGTGGATCCCATGCAGGTCCCACCCCACCCCGCTCGCACACCGTTCAACCAGACCTGTAGCAGAAGTTTTCTCCCCAATCGTGGGTAGGTATTAAGCAGACCTCCTGGGAGGTGAGCAAATTGTGAGTGCCCTCCTTTCTCATCCATTGTCTCAGCTATACTGGGCGGGGGGAATCGCGTGGCCTTTGCGTCTTTCCACCATACTACCATATACTCCTTACGTTCCACTGTCGTTAATTCCCCCCAGTCGGGCCAAGATAAGAAAAGTGTAGGACCGCGACGAGAAGAAAAGACTCCATCGGTTTCTAATCCTTCTAAAGGCTCGGGTAGTAGTAGAAAGGTTAACACTCCCTCCTCTCCCCCCCTTGGTAATTCAGCATGGGGTTGACGGCTGTAGACATTGCTGTATATAAAACAAAGTCCGGAGTTACAGTGCTCAAATGTGTCAAGTGGACACTAATTCACATGAATATGAGTAATCAGTATAGCTCTTGATTGAATATATAAAACTAAAAACTGTGTCTGCCCTACATCACAGTGGAGTGCTGGAGTATACAGGTATGTACTCATATTGCGCGAGATGCATAGAACATAAATTCCTGTAGGTGAACATGGTGAGATAATGTTACTCACTACGTTCAACCGCCTATTTGGACTACACGATGGTGGTTTGCTTCTTCCCTTCTCCAGAGTATGAATCCATAATACCAAGTGTCCCAGCAAACCACGAGATTCCAAAAATGGTTACCCGTGCCTCTCACATTCACATCCCTAATTCTCACCTTCCTTATCTCAGTTTTAACACCCTTCCAGTGCCTGGAATTCTTTTTCTTCCTTTATTTTCTTTTCCAATCCTTTCTAAGTCATAGAAACCTTTGTATATCAGTATTGCTGACCTGAAGAAGAGAGGAAAACACTCGAAAGCTTGTCCTATGACATAAATTGTTAGTCCAAATAAAAAAGGTATCACCTAATACTGAAGAACTCATTTATTCTGCACTATCACAACTGGACTAACACGGCTATTTCTGTTATATTATATATATATATTTATGCTTTACTGTGGAGGGTTTTAGTCACTTTTTTTACCCACCATAACCTTAATAAGTGTGGTGATTACCGACTCTTATCTCATTTGAACAAATGCCAGCAACCAACCTCACACTGATGATACCCATCAAGGTTGAAACATGTCTGTGAGTGGGTTTACTGGCTTTGCATCTCCCAAGCCCTTGCTTAAAAGCTGTGTTTAAAGCAGCATGCATTGGCTAAGGGTTGCTCATGTAATGTGAGCATGAGATAAAAGGTGGCACTGTGTGCTCATTTGCATGTCATTTCCCAGAATCCCTTGCTGCAGTGGAAGTGCTGTGTGCTGGGTGATAATGGTGAAAGACAGGGTTGCAGACCTGTCTAAGACATGCAAATGAATATACAGGAATATTTACAGTTGCTATATATCACACACGCACAACTATACATTTATGTATATCTTTATTTATATAGCGCCAAGAGTACTCAGCGTTTCACAAAGACAATACAGTACAGCGAATTATAATACAATAAGCGCAGAAAAGTCAGAAAATAGGAAAGGAAATCCCTGTCCCGGAGAGTTTACAATGTAAGTGGTATGATGGGAGAGTTACAGAGACAGCAGGTGAGGGAATAAGTGCAGGAGATGGCAGTATAGAAAAAAAGAACATGTGTGTTGAGGTACGATAAGTGTGAACCACATGGAAGTGTAGATATATATATATACATACATATATATATATATATACATATATATATATATATATATATATATATATATATATACACATACATATACATATACATATATATATATCAGTTAGGGGAAAGATGAATAAGATAGCAGAATAAAACAATTGATATGCAATGAATGACAAACAGACATGTAATATAATAGTACACTGATAGAAAGTGTTCCTATAAATGCAAATTAGTAGCAAATACAAAACTTGTTTAGTGTGATACAATGATATTATAGTCAAATAGTATCCATACAAGGCAAGTGTTATAGTGTTGGATTAGTTTCAGTATAAAAAGTAACCACATTCACTGTCCCATAATATAGTTTAGATATAAGGGTTAATGGGTTAGAGAGGATCGGGTTAATGGGATAGGGAGGATCGGGTTAATGGGTTAGGGAGGATCGGGTTAATGGGTTAGGGAGGATAGGGTTAATGGGTTAGGGAGGATAGGGTTAATGATATGGGGAGGATAGGGTTAATGAGATAGGGTTAATGGGTTAGGGAGGATAGGGCTAATGAGATAGGGAAGAAAGGGTTAATGGGTTAGGGAGGATAGCAATAATGGGATAGTGAGGATCGGGTTAATCTGATAGGGAGGATAGGGTTAATCTGATAGGGAGGATAGGGTTAATGGGTTAGGGAGGATCGGGTTAATGGGTTAGGGAGGATTGGGTTAATGATATAGGGAGGATAGGGTTAATGAGATAGGAAGGAAAGGGTTAATGGGTTAGGGAGGATCGGGTTAATGGGATAGGGAGGATAGGGTTAATGATATAGGAAGGATAGGGTTAATGATATAGGAAGGATAGGGTTAATGGGATAGGGAGGATAGGGTTAATGTGATAGGGAGGATAGGGTTAATGGGATAGGGAGGATCGGGTTAATGATATAGGGAGGATAGGGTTAATGAGATAGGAAGGAAAGGGTTAATGGGTTAGGGAGGATCGGGTTAATGGGATAGGGAGGATAGGGTTAATGATATAGGAAGGATAGGGTTAATGGGATAGGGAGGATAGGGTTAATGGGATAGGGAGGATAGGGTTAATGGGATAGGGAGGATAGGGATAGCATGTATATTATTCATATATATTTATTTATTACACACATATACAAGGCCCGACAAACTGGGCCAAAACCCACTCGCCCCCCCCCCCCCAAAGTAAATTCCCCCTACCCCCCCCCACAACACTTGTGGCGGGG
Organism: Ascaphus truei; assembly: GCA_036426205.1. Classification (NCBI taxonomy): domain Eukaryota; kingdom Metazoa; phylum Chordata; class Amphibia; order Anura; family Ascaphidae; genus Ascaphus; species Ascaphus truei. The sequence goes on along the minus strand of WSYH01000980.1, from coordinate 256 downwards.
TCCGGTTGCGGGGTCCGGTTGCGGGGTCTGGTTGCGGGGTCCGGTTGCGGGGTCGTGACGGCGTCCCCCGGCCTTCTGCTGTCTTGTCTCCTTTAAAATCATGTGCTCTCCTTCAGCACTATTCAAAATGGCCCATGATGCCGCGTTGCCATAGCAACGGGACATGGTGACGTCTCGTCACAGTGTCCCGTTACCATGGCAACGCGGGGTCATGGGCCATTTTGAATAGTGCTGAAGGAGAGCACATGATTTTAAA
>WSYH01009601.1:0-25563 GCA_036426205.1 Ascaphus truei | reverse complement strand
TTAGAATCGAGGAAATACGGTACATTTTTTCTTCATATAGTGCTCCTAAGGTGTGACACCCTCAAGTATTTTCTTTATATAAACACCAACCATAAATGTGTATTAGACACCACAACTCCACTATAATTTGATTAGCTGGCTAGGGTTCCACAAGCACTACAGTAAGAACCTCACAACTCAGTGTCCAGACATATAAACATTGAAATTGAGAGTATAAGTGATGAAAAAACAGGAGAAATTCATAAACTCACATTAGGTTGGTGTTTGTCCTCCTGGATCCAATGTCAATGCTCCATATAGGGTGTGCTTCCATTTTCCGCAACCAGCAAATAGATGAATACGTGAATGAGTGCGTACCAATTAAAATAAGCCTTTAATGGATCATCAAAAAACAGCTAAATCACGGGGCCACAAACCCCCACCAACGCGTTTCGAGCGTGAGCTCTTTTTCAAGGTGACTAGTTTCAGTACTCACCAGTGAGTTTAAATACCCGCAGACCGCGCCATCGTCCACTCCCCGTACACTTCCTGATTCTGGAGTGGCGTGGGCGTGATGACGTCAGCGCACGCTAGCGGAGTATCAAAGTCATACAACTTTATTAACAAAACTACAGCAGACACAGATAACCTAATATGTGAGCATAAAACTGGTGGTATCCCGTGTTGGCATAAAATACAGACACACTACACAGCCTAAACAAATTAAAATAAACATATTAAACTAAACTATATGCCTCTACTAAAAGAAAAACCCCTAGACATCAATGAGATATATAGCTACTACTGACATAAACCAATATGTATATCTAGCAATAGGATGATAGAAACATAATTTGAATGTATGCAGATCTCAATGAAAGAAAAAAGGGTTCTATATATAAGCTGAAACACAACAGGTACAATGAGAGCAAATACATAAAGGGCAATGTGGAGAATGGTAGGGTATATTTGAGCCAATATAAATCACAAACAAATATATATGAAAAAACATACGTAATGATAATATAATCTTATACAAGTGGACATATATGTATATGATGAACAAAACATCAATCTTAGGTAAGTTATTATATATTAAATGCTACCATACATATTACATAAAATTCTAACCATCCATCAGATAACAACATGTCCACATACAGTACATATAACCTATGAAACCCTAATTAGACTCCACACTAATCTGTAAAATATAACCCATGCAACAGCATTTGACAATACAAATAATCACATAACCCTATCACAAATATGAACCAAAACCGTTACACGCTCAAAGAGATATAATATGAGTAGGTATCTACGCAACAATCCCAAATTAAAAGATTAATTAAAGGATTTATAGGTATGTGTTGCATATATAAAAACCCATGATCAATCATCTTAAGCATTGTAACAGGGGACTTATCCCTGTTCAGTAATGTGCCTTTAATCTAGCAGTGTGGTGGTTAACTTCTGGTAGTTAATTACTGAACACCACCTGCCTGATTTAGATTGCTTACAAAAACCTGACTGTTCAGACAGGAAGGGACTCCTTAGCTCACTTTTGAGCTGACCTTTGGAGGCATCACATGTCTTGAGCTCTGTCAGAAAACACAGCAGAGCTGATTTCAAGAAAAAGGGAAAACTACTAAACCTGAAGCTGACAAACCCTGAGTGAAGGGAGCTGAACCAGGAACTGAGAAGATTTTCCCTCCAAGAACCAAATAAGACTTCTAAACTTGGACGCTGATATTTTCTGTGCACGCACGGGTGCGGTTCCAGGAGAACAGAGAAGCTTACTCTACAGCTGATAAACAGATAAGACTTTCATTATTAAGAGACTGCTTATATCTGCTTATTTTCATGCTATATGTTTTGGTGCTGAGAGAAATGCTTGACTAGGGAGATGTGAATTAATTGCATAGTGTTTTCACTAGAAATACTCCCAAGTGAATGGAAGCTTTGTTCCCCCCCTTATTTGGATGTTTTCCTGATAAAATAGGAAAAGGCACAATAAAGCCTTATTATAATTTCACCTTATAAAAGCCTCCTAATTGTGTACCTCTGTGAACGTTCCATCTACATATGGTGTCCGAGGTGGGACAAGAGGTGTCTTTGAAGTTAAAAAGGACCGGAGATTTTTATGTGAAATTTTTTTGTTATGCTTTTTGCCTACAAACAGTCTAAACAACTTGAAAAAAACAAAAAGAAAAAAAAAAAACCTCTCATGCAGCAGGGGTACTGATTTTGCAAATAAAGGTTGCCACACCGCATAGGGCTACCAGCTGTGAATGGAGTATATGCAGAAAAGTGTGAAAATTGATACAAAGACTGTGCTGAAGCAGGGGAATTTTTAGCAAACAAATGCTGAGTGTAAAATTGCCCTATAAGGGGAAAAGGTATTTTAAAGCCAATTGCTGAGTGTTGAGTCACCCTGCCGGGAATGAAAGAAATAGTCCACTGCAAAGAATGTTTTTCTGCAAGTAAAAAAAAGTCTGCCTATATACTGTACAGTATATCTTGGGAGAAAAACAGATACCCAAAGTGTGAAGTGTGAATGCCATAATACCCAAAGATGAGACTGAAAATTACTGAACTCAGGCAGAAAACCAAATACTGTTGCTGAAGCGGAGGGATTGCACCTAGCAAGAAAATGGTGTAAAGCAAATAGACTTTTTTACCTAGCAACTGCACATCTTGTATACCTGATAAGAGAAAATGCATACACCGTACTGCTGATATTGTAAAACTTATCCAAAAAACAGATATTCTACAGAGATGCCTGTGAGAGCTACGACTTCTACACGCAAAATATGCCCAACTGTAGGACTACCACAATTGGGGGTTCTAGCAAATACAGTGGCAACAGCTGCAATAGCGCCTCCTGAGGTCAGGAAGAAAATGACACCTGATAGCCTAAAAATGGAGGACAAGATGCAGCGTTCCTGTAATGAACCCTACCCCACTGAAGAGTGGCCCCTCCAGTCCAATAAAGAGGAAGACATCTCTTACAGGGAACCCGAACCGAGTCACACCCACAAAACACCCCAAGAATGGTGGGGGTGCCTGAACTCGGCACGAACAGAAAAGACCGCTCCCTTTGATGACGAATATGATCAGCAGGAGACAGAGCGGGAGCAGTGGATCACCAAATATTTCCATCAGCTATTACAGTTGCAAGAAAAGCCGGGTGGATCCAGTGACGCTGCTAAAACTTCAAATGAAGATGGAGACCCCAGTATCCCTGAAGGGACGGTGTCATCCAAATCAAAAAGGAAGAATAAGAAAAGCGGTTCGTCACTTACCGTAGAAGTAACAGACACGTCCGCAGATCCTGTGGAGAAAAAGGGGGACCGAGTTGCCCTGCAGCCTAGAGAAAATGGAGAATTTGTCCCACGGTTAACCGAATATCCAGAGGGCCCAAGGCAGAAGTCGTGTACCCCAAAGAATTGTCTGTCCGGTGCCAACAGTGAGGAACCCTCAACCAGTAATCCCAGGGAAGCGGAGCCGGAACCAGTGAGTGACGATCCCTTGACCAGCCCTGAAGACGCCCTGAAAATTGCCAGGCGTGACTATGATCTACTTCGAGAACAATTGAAACTTGAGAGAGCAGATAATGCTGAGTTACAGATGGTGCTGCTCACAATGTACTCTGAATCTGGAACAGAATTGGACGATCTCAAGACTGAGCTAGATACTGCAAATGCTATTATTTCTGCCATGGATGAAAAGCAGAGCCAATCTGATAAAATGGTGGCTACGCTAAAGCGGAAGTATGAGGAGGCACTGAAGCAGATGACAGTCTTCCAGCAAGAGGTTCACACTCTTCATATAGAGCTGAATCCCTCACAACAGGAGGTCAACAGTGTCCGGATAGAAGTGGACATATCTCAGAAAGAGGTTCAGACACTCCGCAGAGCACTGGATGCCTCACATCATGAGACCAACAGCTGCCGCACAGACCTGTATGTTTCCAGAAAGGAACTACACAGTCTCACTGAGGAGCTGGACATTGCTAAAGAAACTATTGGTAATCTTGATACAGATCTCAAAGTCTCTCAGAAGGAGCTTCAGACCCTCAACCTAGAGAAGGAAGTCTCACGCCAGGAGATGGTCATTCTCAAAGCAGATGTGTGTAAATGGAAGGAGGACTGCAAAGAAGCCCTGAAGAATACAGAGACTGAAAGAGGAGAAAATTCAAGATTAAAAAGAGAAAACGTAAAACTGAAAGAAGAAAATTTTCAGTTGACAGAAAAAGTCAAGGAAAAGTTTGACGCAGAGCACCGACTGCAGAACCAACTGCAAGGTCTGCGTATGCACCTCGAGAAGGCAGAGGAGAAGCAGCGAACTCTGCAGGATGACAATCTGCAGGCTGTTAAAGAAATTCAAGTGCTGCAGGAACGTCTGATGACCCAGTATGTCACCGCAAAGCAGCATGAGAAACTGAAGGCTACCCTGAGCATCACCAAAGCAACTCTAAAAGCCAAGCTTAGAACCCAGGTGACGCGGCACAAAAGGGAGCACAAGAAGGTCCAGAAACTGAAACAAGTAACTGTGGCCCAAGCAAAAAAGTTCATAGTGCTTCACAGTGCAATAAAAATGTGAATGCAAGCTCAGAGAAAGCAAAGCATGCAGACAAATTCCCTGAGAAGAGACTTGCAAGACGCACTCAAAAAACAGGGATCTCTCGCGGATGAGATTACAGTCCTATAAGGACATGTAGTGACCCTTACTAAGCGTCAGTATCCCACAGCCTCAAAACCCATGAAGACAAGGGTACAGTGAGAGCTGGGAATACCGCTCATCTAAAAGACAAGGTTGCAAAATTTGAACCACCTAAACAAGCACTAGCAAAACCTTCAGCCACCCAGCAGGCAACAAAAGAAGGTACATGTGCTGAATAAAAACCAGAACAATCCTTAGCTGATGAAGCTGAAAAGATGGGACATTCTCTGGAAGTGGGTGTGGAATTGCAACTTAATCTAAAAGGGGCTGTTTTTAAATGCTCTGCAACTGGTGCCATACAGTATGCCTACAATAAGACGAGCACCCGACGCGAGGGAAATCTCATGACCGCGCACGCAGAAAAAAGACTATACTTGGAGAAAGTCCTCCTCGAGCGACTGAGGGGTGCTGATCTCAAACACCTTCAGGAGGAGACACAAATAAACTGGAGAAAGGGCTCCAATCCCAACAGGACTGAGTGTTCTCTTCCTCCATCCACTCTCATTCAAGTCACAGAGATATCTAGAATGAGAGTGGAAGGATGGGCTTTGGCCGTGGTAAGCCCGAGCTTCCCACAAACAGGGGAGGTATGTAACAGGGGACTTATCCCTGTTCAGTAATGTGCCTTTAATCTAGCAGTGTGGTGGTTAACTTCTGGTAGTTAATTACTAAACACCACCTGCCTGATTTAGATTGCTTACAAAAACCTGTCTGTTCAGACAGGAAGGGACTCCTTAGCTCACTTTTGAGCTGACCTTTGGAGGCATCACATGTCTTGAGCTCTGTCAGAAAACACAGAAGAGCTGATTTCAAGACACAGGGAAAACTACTAAACCTGAAGCTGACAAACCCTGAGTGAAGGGAGCTGAACCAGGAACTGAGAAGATTTTCCCTCCAAGAACCAAATAAGACTTCTAAACCTGGACGCTGATATTTTCTGTGCACGCACGGGTGCGGTTCCAGGAGAGCAGAGAAGCTTACTCTACAGCTGATAAACAGATAAGACTATCATTATTAAGAGACTGCTTATATCTGCTTATTTTCATGCTATATGTTTTGGGTCTGAGAGAAATGCTTGACTAGGGAGATGTGAATTAATTGCATAGTGTTTTCACTAGAAATACTCCCAAGTGAATGGAAGCTTTGTTCCCCCCCTTGTTTGGATGTTTTCCTGATAAAAAGGAAAAGGCACAATAAAGCCTTATTATAATTTCACCTTATAAAAGCCTCCTAATTGTGTACCTCTGTGAACGTTCCATCTACAAGCATATATACAAGTTTGTGAAAATCCTGAGAGGTTTAGGAAAAATTGACATGAAAAGCAGTTTGATATTGCAGGAAAAAAAAACATTCTTTGCAGTGGAATATTTCTTTCACTTCCGGCAGGGTGACTCAACACTCAGCAATTGGCTTTGGAATACCTTTTACGCAGTTCAGCAATTACTTTTTCCCCGGTAGGGCAATTTTACAATCGGCATTTGTTTGCTAAAAATTCCCCTGCTTCAGCACAGTCTTGTATCAATTTTCACACTTTTCGGCATATACTCCATTCACAGCTGGTAGCCCTATGCGGTGTGGCAACCTTTATTTGCAAAATCAGTACCGCTCGTGGGTCACCATCTGTATTCACTGCTTCAGCGAAACTTTTGAAAACAACAAACACCTATCCTTTTTAAGGGCTGACTCACTTCTTGAACCCTGACTATGGCTGGAAGGCAAAACCCCTATTTCAATGACCATATTACACTTTGTGATAGGCAAATAAGGTTTAGCTGCTTCAGCAGTCTCTCTCCTCTTGGGATTGGGGAAAAGAGTCCATCTGTGGTTTTGTAGGTTTCAGTGCAGTGTAAGTTTCCTGCCTGGGTGTGTATCCCTTTAACTCTGGTCTCTGCTGCATGAGATTTTTTTTTTTTTTAAGTTGCTCGGACTGTTTGTAGGCAAAAAGCATAAAAAAAATTCACATAAAAATCTCCGGTCCTTTTTAACTTCAAAGACACCTCTCATCCCACTTCTGACACCATATGTAGGCGGACGCTCACAGAGGTATGCAAGGGAGACTGATTAGGGTGAAATTAAATAAGCCTTTTATTGCGCCTTTTCCTTAACATCAGAAAACCATCCAAACAAGGGGTAAACAAAGCTTCTATTCACTTGGGAGTATTTCTAGTGAAATACTATGCGGTTCACAGCTCCCTTAGATAAGCATGTCTCCCAGCCCCAAACATATAGCATGAAATGAACAGATATAAAAAGTCTTGTAAATAAAAGTCTTATCTGTTCCTTGTGGTTTGGAGGGGAAATCTTCTCTGTCCCTGGTTCAACTCCCTTTTCCTCAGGGTGTGTCAGCATTCAGGATTAGAAGTTTCCCCTGTGTCTTGAATGCAGCTCTGCTATTTCTTCTGGCAGGACTCAAGAGAAGTGTCCCTTCCTTGGTTCAGCCCAGTTGTGGACTAAGGAATCTCTGCTCTGTCTCCAAAGTTCAGCTCAGGTGTAAGCAAAGGAGTCTCTCTTCCTGTCTCAAAAGACAGGCTTTTCTAAGCAATCAGGCAGGTGGTGTTTGTTAATTGACTACCAGCAGTTAACCACCACACTGCTGGATTAGAGGCACATTACCTGAAAAGGGATAACTCCCCTGTTACAGACCCCTGCGTGGAATCCCAGAGCTCTCGGATTTGTTTCCGATAGTTAGCGTATTTTCTTATTCTACTGGGAGTGGGGGGGGAGGAGCGGTGGGCTTCCGGGCTTTATTCCAATACAGTTCACTTAGAGATGTTGTGTGGAATAGGTTTAGACAAGTTTGAAGGACTGTTTGCACACTTTTGGTTAGCAGTGACTGTCAGGCCTTAGATGCCCTTAGTTGTCTTCTTAGCTCGGAGGGGGGGTTCTTGAGTGCTATAGGATCTGTCTTCACCAGGTAAGTGTGTGTATGGACTGTGGGGGGAGGGGGGCCTTGCCAGGCCGGAGCGGTCACATTCTGATCTTAAGCAGGGTTTGAAGGGGTGAGGGATGTTTAGGATGGCATCCCCGCACTCCCCTACTGGGTCACAGTGGAGTGCTGAGGCAAGATGGCCGCTCCTCCTCAACCTTTGAGCCTCTGAGACAGCCACGCCGGTGAGCAGTGCATCTCTGGTAGTTCCCCCTCTTACCGGAGCGGCAGACCTCCGCTAGCAGCGTTCTCCCTCCCTGTCTCCCAACCTTTCTTCCGTGCGGGGCCCCCTCCTCTGGCTCAGCTGGCTGTAGGTCTCCGGGGCCTAATTGTGTCCCTTTGTAGCGGAGCCGATCAGACCTGCGTCTGTTCAGCTCAGAGTCCTGGCCATGCTCCCGGCCTCTATGAGTTTTTAGTGATGCCATTCGGGATGAGGAATGCCCCGGCTACCTTCCAAAGCCTAGTCAATAGGTTACTGGAAGGCATGCAAAGTTAAGCAAGGGTATACCTGCATGATATAGCTGTATTTAGTCAATCATGGGATTCACATCTAGTGCCGTAGCAGCGGTTCTAGCCAGAATTAGGGAAGTGGGGTGCACATTGAAACCTACCAAGTGCTTAGTCGGAATGGCAGAGATATTGTACCTAGGGCACAGGGTGGGCGGAGGGCATCTTAAACCTAAGCCAGCTAAGGTTGAGGCAATAGTGCAGTGGCCCATCCCAAAAACTAAGCAGCAGGTTATGACTTTTTTAGGCACTGCTTGCTACTGTAGAAAGTTTGTACCGCAGTACAGCTGTGGCTAAACCCCTGACTGACTTGACCCAGAAATGACTCTCAGTACTGGTTGTCTGGTCTCCCGCCTGTGAAATTGTTTTTCACGCATTGAAAACCGCACTGGCCAGTGCTCCAATCTTGGCTGCAGCAAACTATTCAAAAAAGTGTTTGGTGCAGACCGATGCCTCTGACTTTGGTATCGGTGCAGTGCTCAGCCAAGTAGGGGAGAAGGAAGGAAAGCATCCTACACTTTGAGGTGGGGAGGTGTGACGGTGAAGGGGTACCAGGCCAATAATAAATTCCTGTGCTATTGGCTGCTGCATCGACTGATACTGGGAGCCATCACATGAGGTTTCCAGTTTGGAATAGGGTGTACCCGGAAGTTCTGTGTTCGTGGAGGGCGGAGGAACCGCAAGGTGCATGAGTCCTCTGCAGTACAATGTCACAAGTTGGATCACCTACCCCATTACCAGGACGCTATTCTGTTTACCATGCCCATATCCAGGGTATTCCTGTGAGTTTGCATTGCCTACCGCTGCTGCGTTTTTTCTGTATGCCAATACACTCTCATTATCTCCTGCAAGCTTTTTGGAGTGGTCTGTTTGTGTGTGTATGTTGATATAAGTTTTCACCAATACATTTTCTCTCCTGTGCCATTCAGCACATACCTCACCATTGCTGGGATGACTGGAATATACTGTGTGTTCTCCCATCTATTTTATCGGCAGATGGGAGACTTGCCTATTTGTACCTGTTTCACTGAAGTCATTACTGTGTACTAATATAGGTGTTTCACGCTTATTTAGACAGAGTTGCACTATTATTGTGTGTTTTGTTTTTCATGTCAATACTGGTGATCTGCGCGCTCCTTGACTCCTCCACATCATAACACTCTAAGGATCAACAAGGAAGATCCAGCGAAGGTTGAGCTGCATTCTGTCACCATTTGTATTTATCCCTTTCAATTGCACCAATTACTGTGGTTTTTATATTGTTTATCCGAGACACCCATAGGAGCGCCTGATGAATTTCTGTTTCAATAATAAAGGTAGTATGCCCGGCTGGGTGCCCCTGAGCCATAAGGGGGAATTGTGAATGTCAGCTCTTCAACCCAATCATGGCATGTAACTGCATTTGTAATGAAGATGTATGTGTATTTTTACTGTTCCAGGCATGCCAACCAGCGGGGTGTGCAGGGCGGGAGTTTCAGGGGTGATTTTACAATAAAATGTTGTCAGGGTGTGTTTGGGTAGAAGGGGGCCAGTGTTGAGGGTTACCCCTCAGATTCCTGAGGACATGAGGAACACAGACCACCGGACAAAATCCTCCCTAGAAAGCAGTTTGCAGCTCACCGCCAAAACTCCCTGCTTCAGCACAGATCAAAATAGTAAGACCGGGCAGGGGAATCAATCACATTCACAGTACCCCAGTATATGCCAACAAACCCCAGGACCCAGGTTTGGGTTCAGTGTATCTCCCACCAGGTATAAGGTGGCGAGAGTTATATGTTTTTTAAGTTCAAGTAATGTTCAGTAGGGTAAAAATCCATTTGCATGGGAGACAGAGTGGCTACTCTGCCCTCTAAGCTTCAAAGGCAATCCAGGATATAGAAGTGTTAAACCAGTTGTTAGCTTGCTTGGTAGGGGAAGAGAACTTCAATAAGCCATCCTGGCAAAATGTCACCCTGCCCAGACTGAGTGGAACCAGGTAAGAGGGGCAGGGTGTCAAATGCTAAGCGGCAAAGGGGCAGCAGTGAGCAGGGCAGAATGAGAAGCCCCCTCTGCCAGGTTTGCAAAGTATTGGCAACTCCGTGATAGGGGGACGGAAATATTCCCCCACAGAGATAAGCTGCACTACTTAAGTATAGCAATGTTAACCCTATAAGAACCCATGCAGCCCATCAGGAATGAGAGTCATCATGCTGTAACAGATTTACCTAAGATTCATCATGCTGTAAGAGATTTGTAACATCATAACAAAGATTCAGCTAAGCTTCAAGTGTTCGTAAGAACGAAGGTTCCAAGATCCAGTACTACAAGAACAGAACGAAAGAAGCAGCACCGAAGTAGTAAAAGTGCAGTGGCAAGTTGCGCTGCTTACCGAGGACTGTTTCAGGCTCTTTTCGCAAGCTACTCCCGCTCCTGGGAAATTTCTCCTAGAGATTTTGTTTAGCAACATTTAGTTTTGGAAACAAGATATTTCGTTTTACCCCATTCCAGTACATGTATTTTCATTGTAATTTTAAACCAAGCTGTGTACTGTAGTGCCAACGGTTATTCTAACACAAACCAGTGGCAATTGCCAAAAAGACCCAGGTACATGCTGGGTACATGCTGGGTCGTTTTTAAGGAAAGTTTAAGGCATTTCTGCATTGAGTAATGGCCCATCAGATTAATAGCGAGGGTCCCTGGCAGTCCCATTCAAACTGAATGGGACTGCCAGGGACCCCTGCTGTTCATATGAGGGGTCATTAGTCAATGCAGAAATGCCTTAAACTTGCCTTAAACTAGCCAGGTTACACCCAGCATGTAACTGGGCTAGTTTTAGGCAAGCCTTAGAATACTTGTTGTCTCGTCTGTATGTTCCTCCTGTAAATAAATCTAAATGTATTTTATCTCTTGCTTTGCTCAATCAAAGGATCCGGGTATTTTGGTGTTAAAAGTTCTGGTCTATCGTGACAGTCCCTTTTCTTCTTCCACTTTAATTTCATAATTTCTTACATACCCGACTCAAAAAATTGTGAAGGTAGGCGCCCTCTCTTTCATATTTTGAGTAGAAGACAAGGTCGAAGATCGAGAGGAAACCATGCTCATTCCATCATGTATTATCTCCGCCAATACATTCGACTCGTTGGAAGACATCATAAAGGGCCAGTCCCAGGTTCTGGAGGGTCTCCAAGTTCCAGAGGGACATCTCTTTACCGCACCTGCATATCGTAGAAAGGTACTAGAATGGGGTCACTCTTCTAAAAGTTCTGGACACCCGGGTACCAAGAGAATCATCGATCTCCTGGAACGGAGCTTTTGGTGGCAAGGCATGCGTAAAGACATACAATGATTTGTCTCCGCATGTCCCACCTGTGGCCAGAACAAAACTCCCCATAACAGGCCTCCTGGTTTGCTGCAACCAGTCCCTATCCCGGATCGCCCATGGACTCTCCTCTCCATGGATTTCATCGTGGAACTATCTGTGTCCAAATGTAGGAACATCATTCTGGTGGTAGTCGATCAATTTTCGAAACAGGCCCACGTCATACCTCTCAAAGAGCTACCTAATGCCCTTAAACTTTCCGAAGCCTATATTAAAGAGGTGTTCCGCCTTTATGGGGTTCCCCAGGTGATTGTGTCTGATTGAGGCTCCCAATTTATCTCGAAGTTTTGGCGGGCCTTCTGCAAGCAACTAGGGATCTCTCTGCACATTTCTTCTTGCTATCATCCTCAGACTAATGGTCAGACGGAGTGAACTAATCAATCACTGAAACAATTCATCCGTTGCTTCATCTCGGACACCCAGGACAACTGGACGGATCTTTTATCCTGCCTTGTTCTCTCAATAATCTTCGCAACGAGTCAACCCAAGACTCACCGTTCTTTACCAACTTCGGCTTTCATCCCTCAGCTCTTCCTACTGCAGGACCAAGGTCCGGGGTACCAGCAGCAAATAACCAGATTCTGCATCTCCAAGATTCCTGGTCTAAGATTCAGGAGAATCTATGTAAGGCAGTCTCTATGCAGAAAAAATAGGCTGACAGACATAGTCGCGAGACTCCTATTTACAACGCGGGACAAAAGGTATGGTTGTCCACAAAAAACATCTGATTGAAGGTTCCACCAGCTAAATTGGCACCGAGGTACATTGGCCCTTTTCCCATTATTGAGCAAGTCAATCCAGTGGCCTACCGGATACGGTTGCCAGCTTCTATGAAAATTCCATCTGTGTTCCATACGTCACTGCTCAAACCCTTCATAAAGGAACCTCAGTCCCAAGCTTCGGTCTCCTTGCCTGAACCCCTCTTGGTTGAGGGACAACAGGAATTTTAAGTACAAACCGTCTTGGACTCCAGACTCACCTGTGGCAAAATCCAGTACCTGGTTCATTGGAGGGGCTTCAGCACCGAAGAGTGTTATTGGGTCCCTAAGGACCAACTTCACGCCCCTAGGCTTGTTCGGGCCTTTTATCTAAGGTTTCCCTCCAAACCGTCCCTGTCATGACCGAAGGTTGCCCCTGAAGGGGGGGGGGGTGGGGCAGTAAGCAAATTTGTGATTTAAGCATTCCAGCGCTGGATCTATAGCTGATTATATACGTAATACAATTGTATAAAAAGAGGCACAGTGCTAAGGGCTAGTGACGTACAATTAATAACAGTGATTCTAAATGAAATATAAAGTCCTAAGAGACAAATATTCCCTGAAAGTTAAGACTAATGGGTTGTAGCCCATTCGTCAAAACCTCATTAGGATAGTCCCTGGACTAGTATTGGTACATGAGATACACTTAGTAATACAGTATATAGCTATGTACTCACATAATGTTGTACCCCCTGTCCTGTTCCCCTGTCCTGTGTCTATGTGTGCAGCCAAGTGGGCAAAAATAGATTTTTGGGGGCGCAAAGCCAATAGAGTGGGTTACAAAAATGGAATAAGTAAAATTGAATACTTTATTGGTCCATGGTTAAAAAAACAGAGGTAAACACCCTTGTAACAGGGTACTTATCCCTGTTCACAAAGGTGCCTCTAATCCAGCAGTGTGGTGGTTAACTGCTGGTAGCAAATTAACTAGCACCACCTGCCTGATTACAGGTAGTAGAAAAAGCCTGCCTTTGAGACAGGAAGTAACTCCTCCCTAGCTCTGACTGAGAGCTGAACTTTGGAGAGACAGAGCAGAGGTTCTTGAGTCCCAGGAGAGACTGACCAAAAGAAACCCAGATCTCTGGAGCTGAGCGGTCTTGAGCTCTGCACAGCAGAGCTGAATTCAAGACACAGGGAAAACTACTGCACCTGAAGCTGAACCAGGAAGTGAGATTTTCCCTCCAAGAAACAGATAAGACTTTTATTCTTAAGAGACTGCTTATATCTGCTTATTTTCATGCTATATGTTTTGGGGCTGCGAGAACTGCTTGACTAAGGGAGATGTGGACTAATTGCATAGGATTTCACTAGAAATACTCCCAAGTGAACGGAAGCTTTGTTCCCCTCCCTGTGTTTGGATAATTTCCTGATGAAAAGGAACAGGCACAATAAAGCCTATTATAATTTCACATTATAAAGCCTCCTAATTTTGTACCTCTGTAGTTAAAAAGGACCGGAGAGTTTTTTGTGAAATTTTTTGTTATGCTTTTTTGCCTACAAACAAGTCTGAGAAACTTAGAGTAAACAAACAAACAAAAAAAAAACCTCATGCAGCAGAGATCAGAATTAAAGGGACACACCACTGCACTGAAACTTACACTGCATTGAAACTTACAAAAACACAGATGGACTCTTTACCCCAATCCCAAGAGGAGAGAGACTGCTGAAGCAGCTAAAACTTTATTTGCCTATCACAAAGCGTAATATGGTCATTGAAATAGGGGTATTTGCCTTTCAGCCATAGTCAGGGTTCAAGAAGTGAGTCAGCCCTTGGAAAGGGATAGGTGTTTGTTGTTTTCAAAAGTTTCGCTGAAGCAGTGAATACAGATGGTGACCCACGAGTGGTACTGATTTTGCAAATAAAGGTTGCCACACCACATAGGGCTACCAGCTGTGAAGGGAGTATATGCAGAAAAGTGTGAAAATTGATACAAGACTGTGCTGAAGCAAGGGAATTTTTAGCAAACAAATGCTGAGTGTAAAATTGCCCTATAAAGAAAAAGGGTTTTCAAAGCCAATTGCTGAGTGTTGAGTCCACTGCAAAGAATGTTTTTTTTTCTGCAAGTAAAAAAGTATGCCTTTTATCTTGGGAGCAAAACAGACACCCAAAGTGGGAAATGTGAATGCCATAATACCCAAAGATGAGACTGAAAATTACTGAACTCAGGCAAAAAAACAAATTCTGTTGCTGAAGCGGAGGGATTCACCTAGCAAATAAATGGTGTATAGCAATTAGACTTTTTTACCTAGCAACTGCACAATCTTGTATACCTGATAAAAGAAAATGCATGCACAGGACTGCTGATATTGAAAAAAAAAAAAAAAAAAAATACCCAAGAAAGAAAAATCTACAGAGATGCCTGTGAGAGCCACGACATCTACAAGCAAAATATGCCCATCTGTAGGACTATCACAATTGGGGGTTCTAGCAAATACAGTGGCAACAGCTGCAATAGTGCCTCCTGAGGTCAGGAAGAAAATTACACCTGATAGCCTAAAAATGGAGGACAAGATGCAGCGTTCCTGTAATGAACCCTACCCCACTGAAGAGTGGCCCTTCCAGTCCAATAAAGAGGAAGACATCTCTTACGGGTAACCCGAACCGAGTCACACCCACAAAAGACCCCAAGAATGGTGGGGGTGCCTGAACTCGGCACGAACAGAAAAGACCGCTCCCTTTGATGACGAATATGATCAGCAGGAGGCAGAGCGGGAGCAGTGGATCACCGAATATTTCCGTCAGCTATTACAGTTGCAAGAAAAGCCAGGTGGATCCAGTGACGCTGCTAAAACTTCAAATGAAGATGGAGACACCAGTATCCCTGAAGGGACGGTGTCATCCAAATCAAAAAGGAAGAAAAAGAAAAGCGGTTCTACACTTACCGTGGAAGTAACAGACACGTCCGCAGATCCTGTGGAGAAAAAGGGGGACTAAGATGCCCTGCAGGCTAAAGAAAATCGAGAATTCGTCCCCCGTATAACCGAATATCCAGAGGGCCCAAGGCAGAAGTCGTGTACCCCAAAGAAGTGTCTGTCCGGTGCCAACAGTGAGGAACCCTCAACCAGTCATCCCAGGGAAGCAGAACCAGTGAGTGACGATCCCTTGACCAGCCCTGAAGACGCCCTGAAAATTGCCAGGTGTGACTGTGATTTACTCCGTGAACAATTGAATCAAAAGAAAGATGGTTAGGTGGAGCTACTGAAAAATAACATGAATCTACAGGAATATGTGCTCGCAATGTACTCTACAGCCAGGACAAAATTGGACGATCTCAAAACTGAGCTAGATACTGCAAATGCTGCTATTTCCGCCATGCATGAAAAGCAGAGTCAATCTGATAAAATGGTGGCTACGCTAAAGCGGAAGTATGAGGAGGCACTGAAGCAGATGACAGTCTTCCAGCAAGAGGTTCACACTCTTCGCATAGAGCTGAATGCCTCAAAACAGGAGGTCAACAGTGTCCAGATAGAGGTGGACGTAGCTCAGAAAGAGGTTCAGACACTCCACAGAACACTGGATGCCTCACATCATGAGACCAACAGCTGCCGCACAGACCTGGATGTTTCCAGAAAGGAACTACACAGTCTCACTGAGGAGCTGGACATTTCAAGGAAAACTATCCTACATCTTAACTTAGATCTCAAAGTCTCTCAGAAGGAGCTTCAGAACTTAAACCTGGAGATGGAAGTCTCACGCCAGGAGACAGCCCGCCTCCAAGCAGATGTGCAAAATGGAAGGTGGACTGAAAGGAAGCCTTGAATAGTATACAGACTGAAAAAAGAGAAAATTTAAGATTAAAAAAAGAAAATTCTGAGTTGACAGAATACGTCAAGGGAAAAAATGAAGAGCTGCAGGCTCTTAAAGAAATAAATAAACTTTTGAAAGAGGAAATGTTTGAAGCAGAGCACCGACTGCAGAACCAACTGGAAGGTCTGCGTACACACCTCCAATATGCTGAGGAGAAGCAGCAAACGCTGCTGGAAGAAAAGTTGCAGGCTGCAAAAGAGGTACAAGCGCTGTGCTGAATACCCAGTATGTCCCCACAGAGCAGTATGAGGAGCTAAAGGCCACGCTGCATGTCTTCAGAGCATCATTGGAGGCGGAGCTTCGATACAAGGTGACTCTGTATGAGAGGGAGCGTGAGAAGGCTCAGAAACTGGAGCAAGAGCTGGAGAGACAGAGAGACTGTTCCATTCCCTTGAGTCAGTACACCAAGGAGGAAACAGACGCAGCGGCAACCTTGACAACAAAAATTACGGTGCTCCAGAATATGAAGGAGACTCTAATACAGCCACCTAAGAAGAAAGCACTAGCCAAACCTACAGCTACCCAACAGGCAACAAACAGAGGTAGGAGTGCGGAATCAAAGCCAGAAGAATCCTTAGCTGAGGAAGCTGGAACAATAGGACGTTCTCTGGAAAAGGAGGTGGAGGTGCAACTCAGTCCCAAAGAAGGTGAACTGGTGACTCAGTGGTGTGGAGAAGAGCAGAAAACTCTAAGGGCTAGTCCTAACTGTTCTACAACTGTTTCCATACACTTTGTCTATAAAAAGAGGAGTGCCCGACGCAACAGAAATCTCATGACCACGCACACGATAAAAAGACTTTACGTGGAAAAAGTCCTCCTCGAGCGACTGAGGAGTGCTGATCTCAAGCACCTTCGGGAGGAGACAAAAATAAACTGGAGAAAGTGATCCAATCCCAGCGGGAGGGTTCTCTTCCTCCATCCACTCTCATTCAAGTCACAGAAAGATCTCGAATGAGAGTGGAAGGATGGGCTTTTGCCGTGGTAAGCCCGAGCTTCCCACAAACAGGGGAGGTATGTAACAGGGGACTTATCCCTGTTCACAAAGGTGCCTCTAATCCATCAGTGTGGTGGTTAACTGCTGGTAGCAAATTAACTAGCACCATCTGCCTGATTACAGGTAGTAGAAAAAGCCTGCCTTTGAGACAGGAAGTAACTCCTCATATCATTCTTTGAGGGGATTTCACCCACCACCCTGGGAGTGCTGAGGGCAGACACCATCCTGAATGAGATCTTGCATCATCGCAGATTGAACAGGATACCTCTGAGTACTAGCACTCACACAGGGCCGTGTGAGTGAAAATTATATATTTATTTACTCTATCATATCTTCAGGTGCAGATGTTGGCACACAAATTGGTTCTATTAACCCCTTCTAGTGCCGACACTGAGCATTTATAATACACCATACTGATACTGGCTGTCACTCTGTGCATTCACACTGAGGGGGGAGTCCAAGTAGAAACGGAGTGTGCAGTATCCAGACGTAACCAGCAGGATACCTTTGAGTACCAGCACTCACACAGGACCGTGAGAAGACCACCTGCCAGACATCAGAACACAGAAGTGGAAGACGACCATGTGGGCTCTACCTCAGAAGATTTCAAGATACCTTTATACAACAGTGCTCACACAGGGCCATGTATGTAAGAATTTATATTTATTTGCATCACTCATTTCCCAGTTTGTTGCTCTAACTGGGCCTTAGACACTCTGAGCAGCAAGCACAGTACTTATAATTTGTTTGCTTTGATTTCACCTCAATAGGGTTATTATATCCCCTTATCATTTATATTGTGCTCCCCAGTTCCTCTTTGTCTTTTTTATGTTAAGGATCCTGGATAGATCCTGGTGGGGGTGAGCCATAGGAGGAAACTCCACACACATGGGTATGTATCTCCCAAAGTAGTATCTTACTGTATCTACATTGCATTTATGGTTTTCTCAAGAGAGCGCCAAGGTACCATCTGTTCTTTTATACCTCCTAAAGACACAGGCAGTTATTACATTAGAATCATAACGTAACAAAACTATAAATATACCATTTAACCTTCTGAAGTTGTTATTAACCCTCATGAATCTTACCAATTATAATCCTAATGAACCAAATTGACCAAACAGAACATCTAAAAGTTCTGTCATCTGAATAATTCGGCAAAGGTCTTCATATCCGACATAATTACATTTAATTTATAATAAGCCTCAGTGATCCATAGCCTCTTAACCCTTAAGGAGTTTCAAGTATGGTTCATCATACACATATAGACCGAGGACAATGGCATAAGAATAGACGAAAAACAAAATGCATGTAATATGAATACAGTGTGCATGCAAAGGGTCCAAGTTTGGTCTAGTGTATTTCTATAACATACCTTAAATATGTGAATAGTGTATATTCATGGAGTAGAAAAATCTGAAGAAATCCTAAATCGAACATTTCTATAGTATGAATTTGAGAGTAATATGTTCTGAAAAAAGTTCTGAAAAGCAATATATGTGAAAAGATCAAACACTTCTACGATGTAAATCTAAAGGTAAAGGGAAAAGAAGGGAAGGGGGAAGGGGAGGAAAGGGAAGATGAAAAATGTATGAGGAAGGTCAAAAATATGTATAATAATGACACCAGTTCATCTTAAAAAGTGTCCCAGCTTCGATTCAATATTAATGCCCTCTGGGGCTCGAGTCCATAATAGGAAAATACACTGTGCCTCCCTGTGGTCCAAGATATTAATAATATCCCATCCTCGTTCTTTCAATATAATTCGGTCAATTCCCATGAAGCTAAAGTTTGCAAGGCCTCCATCCTTACACTCACAGAAATACTTGGAAACAGGATGTAGTAGGTCCCTTTTCTTGGTCAACCTAATGTGTTCCTGAATTCTCGTTTTTAAGTTTCACATTGTCCTGCCAACATATCTTTTCCCACATCCACATGAAAGTAAAAAATAGTAAATGTGGAATTACAATTGATGAAATTGTTAACTTTATACTTTTTATGTGGAGTGTGGGAAAAGAAAGAACTTGATGGATTCATATATCCACATACACTACATGTACCACAGCAGAAGGAGCCCTTGGTAACAAAAACACTGGCCTGTTTATTAACCTTTGAAATATCACTTGGAGAGACATAACCAGCAATTGTTTTTGCTTTCTGAAAAACGCACTTGGGACCTCACTTAACATAGACTTTTAGGCCCGAGTCCATCTGTAAGAGACTCTAGTGCTTACATAAGATTGAAATAACCTGATTGCTCTTCTTATTAAACTGCGATATAAACAATGGTATATCAGGATTGTCTGAATTTGTACCCCTCTTGTTCCTCTCTTTGATCATCTTCATCCCAGACACCTTGGGATCGATAAGAAATTTCCTATCGATATTCAAGACCTATTGTAGGGCTATTTGCAATGATTCAGATCTGTAACCTCGCTCAATAAATATTTTTTTCAGCTCAGACTGAGCAAGGAATCCCTCCAAAGTTGAGCAATTCCTCCTCAGTTCAAGGAACTGGCCTTTAGGAATCCAAGAGACTAATGACCAGGGGTGGCAGCTGTCAAGTCTGAGAAACAAATTCCTCGAGTTCTTCTTCCTATAAGTAGCTGTTTGGAGCCGCTGGTCAAGGTCTATATAAAACAAAAGGTCCAGAAATTGTATTTGTTGTATATTATAATTATAAGTGAATCTTAAATCATGTGTTATTATTAATATACTCAAAACAGGTGCTTAAAATGTTGGTATCCCCATTCCAAATTAAAATTAAATCATCAATATAATGTTTATAATAAATAATATTGTTTCTAAAGTGATTAGTGCTGCTATATATAAACTGTGCTTCCCACCACCCCATAAATACATTTGCATATGAGGGGGTGAAACTCGTCCCCATTGCTGTGCCTTTTAATTGTAAAAACAATT
Organism: Ascaphus truei; assembly: GCA_036426205.1. Taxonomy (NCBI): domain Eukaryota; kingdom Metazoa; phylum Chordata; class Amphibia; order Anura; family Ascaphidae; genus Ascaphus; species Ascaphus truei. The sequence goes on along the minus strand of WSYH01009601.1, from coordinate 5,586 downwards.
TGTGCTCAAACAGAAAGTAATTGTGCGTTAATAAAAAAGAAATAGCCTCAATAATGAAAGTGGCATTAAACAGTGAGTTTTCTAAACCTTCTATGAAATATCGTACAGCTGTCAACTCCACGTCATGTCTGATAATTGAGTAGAGAGAGGTCACATCCAACGTTGCCCAGATGTATTGTTGGCTTAATTTGATCTCTTGGATCTGTTTCAATAAATTCCCTGGGTCTAGGATGAAGGAAGGTAATACTTTCACGAATGGCTCCAGATATCTGTCTACATACCGTTAGAGCCCATCCCTCACAGATCCAATACTAGAGACTATTGGTCGGCCAGGTGGGTCGACCAACGTCTTATGGATCTTTGGGAGATGGTAAAAGATAGGGATCACTGGGGCTGGGTTGACAATGAATCCTACTTCATCTTTTGAAAGTACATTAGTAATAATTCCAAGATCTACAAGATCTAACAAGGATTTCATAAAAATGCTGGTCGGGTCCAGTGGTAGTCCAGAGTAGGAGGAGCCACCCCCAAGTTGGCAGTAAGCCTCCTTTAGATAGGCCGTCCTACTCTGGACCACTACTGCTTCCCCCTTATCAGCATTCTTGACTACTAAGGCATAATTATCCTGTAGAGATTTCATTGTTAACCTTTCATCCCTATTGAGGTTTTCCTGACTAGCATATGTGGAGGAAAACGAGAAACCCTGTGCTAAAAAATGAAGATCTCTGATCACTAAATTTTCAAACATTGTGATGTAAGGGCCCTTTCCATGCACTGGATAGAAAATTTAGCTTTTTTTTTAAATGAGAACTCCACTTACTAAATGATTGATGGGTTAAGATATACAACTGTCCCCCCTGTTCCTCCCAGAGATCGTCCATATCCCTCAGGGCACAATGGTCCCTGAAGGTGAACAGACGATCCATGGGAGGAGAGTGATGGGCAGTGAGAACCCGATGATGATGAGAGGGAAACTAGACTTCTCTCAGAAACAGGTTCAGAACTGTCTGGCAACGGCAGAGTGCTCTCAGGTTAACTACCATGTTTGAAACAAATCTTTAGAGTAAGTTTGCGAACATATTTATGGACATCGATTGCCGTATTGAACAAATTGAAGTCCATAGTTGGCGCATATTTGAGATCCTTATTCAAGAGCGAAATCCCTCCTGCAGACAGCCTTCTTTAGTGCGTTTTTCACCTTTCATCGGTTCCTCTTCTATTTCCTGGTTCCTTGGCGTTATTTTGGAATAATGCAAAGTTTTTTTGTGGCTGTTGAAGATATTGCGAATTCCTTGAATTCCCCATCGAAGATTTAGACCTTGACTGATACTCTCCAGAGGTACGACCATCCTCTCCCTTCTGTCTTACCGCTTCTCGTGTCATATATCCTGACTGGTCATCCGTATCCACAAGGGAAACCGCATGGGATGATGCCTCTACATTAAACAGCTCTGATTCTCCACTTTGAATATCTGTTCTTCCCTTCAAAATGGATTTCCGTGGGTTGGATCTGAATGATGAGCTATTCCTGTAAGATCGATCTGTGCTTTGATTAACTCTCTGCCAAATGTAGATTCGTTTTTTGTCATAATCTGATTTATCCCTATCAAATTTGCTTTGCTTCTTCACCATTATTTCTCTTTACACATCATCAATTGTTTTCAATAAGATATGGTCGTAATTCTTAAATCCTTCAATATCCTTGAATCTATGGAGTTTGTCTTGTAGATATTTAATTTGGCCATCCAGCAATTCCTTTTCTTTAAAATTTTCCTGAATAATGAGTTCCATACATTTAAAAAAACAGGTGTTGAGTACAATAATCCATTGTTCTTCGAACTCTTTATGCTGGAAGCCGAACGTTGGTGACTTTTTGATTCACAAGCCCCTTGGAATCCTCTTCACTTTCATGTAGTTCTCTAGGGTCACTGCATCCTACCAGACCCTTGTATGAACAATTAATAATTTCTCTAATTTCGGAAAATGAATCTTCAGATCTGATACATCATTTGACTATACATCTATAATATTATCAAATTCTTGAAGGGCTTTTTTTCTTTCTGGAAGTATCCTCACAACAATTAAAGGCATAAGCTGCTGGAGGACTTGAGTCCTGTGAACTGCCTGTCTTCCATTTTCAAATATGCACTATTTGAGTACCTACAATTTGTTTGACTTATCAAAAATAATTCTCCAAATAATTGCCCTTGTAAAGCAAGAATATGTGCAAAGGGAACAATTTCAGACACACTCTGAGTATCAAAAAATGATCCAATCCATAATTAAGCACGGGCAACCATCACAGTCAAAGTTCAAGTAAGCAAATTAGTGATTTAAGTGCTCCAGCGCTGGATCTATAGCTGATTATATACATAATGCAATTGTATAAACAGAGGCACTGTGCTAGGGCCTAGTGACGTACAATTAATAACAGTGATTCTCAATGAAATATAAAGTCCTAAGAGACAAATTCTCGCTGAAGGTTAAGACTAGTGGGTTGTAGCCCATTCGTCGAAACCTCATTAGGATAGTCCCTGGACAAGTATTTGTACATGAGATAAATTTAGTAATATATAGCAATGTACTCACATAATGTTGTACCCCTGTCCTGTGCCTCTGGAAGCGTGCAGCCAAGTGTTTGCAGCAAGATAGACAAAAATAGATTTTTTTGGCGCACAACCAATAGAGTGAGGTAAACACCCTCCTACGTGTTTTGTGCATACAGCACTTTATCAAGGAGTCACAACATGTGCAAAGAACCATTTAAGTAAATCTTCAATTGCCTGTTTAATGTCAAAACGCAGGGACGCCAGAGCGTCCTGCGCATGCGCGATGACGTCATGCACAATAAAACTGAATAATTACAAATAGCCCTAAATGAGGTCTTGATTATCGCTAGGAAATTTATTATCAGTCCCAACGTGTGTGGGATGAAGATGATCAAAGATTGGAAGAAGAGGGGTACAAATTCAGATAATCCTGATATACCATAGTTTATATCGCAGATTAATAAGAGCAATCAGGTTAAATGAATCTTATGTAAGCACTGGAGTCTCTTACAGATGGACTCGAGTCTAAAAGACTATGTTAAGTCAGGTCCCAAGTGCATTTTTAGGAAAGCAAAAACAATAGCTGGTTAGGACTCTCCAAGTGATATTTCAAAGGTTAATAAACAGGCCAGTGTTTTTGTTACCAAGGGCTCCTTCTGTGGTATATGTAGTGTACTGTATGTAGATATATGAAGCCATCAAGTTCTTTCCTTTCCCACATTCCACATAAAAAGTATAAAGTTAACAATTTCATCTATTGTAATTCCACATTTACTATTTCTTTACTTACATGTGGATGTGGGAAAAGATATGTTGGCAGGACAACATGAAACTTAAAAACGAGAATTCAGGAACACATTAGGTTGATCAAGAAAAGGTACCTACTACATCCTGTTTCCAAGCATTTCTGTGAGTGTAAGGATGGAGGCCTTGCAAACTTTAGTTTCATGGGAATTGACCGAATTATATTGAAAGAACAAGGATGGGATATTATTAATATCTTGGACCGCAGGGAGGCACAGTGGATTTTCCTATTAAGGACTCGAGCCCCAGAGGGCAATAATATTAAATGGAATATGGGACACATTTTTAAGATGAACTGGTGTCATTATTATACATCTTTTTGATCTTCCTATTCCTTTTTTCCTTTCTCCCCTTCCCCCTTTACCTTTAGATTTACATCGTAGAAGTGTTCAATTTAGGATCTTTTCACATATATTGCTTTCAGAACTTATTTCTCTCAAATTCATACTGTAGAAATGTTTGATTTAGAATTCCTTCAGATTTTTCTATTCCATGAATATATATAATTCACATATTTAAGGTATCTTACAGAAATACACTAAACCAAATTTGGACCCTTTGCATGCACATTGTATTCATATTACATGCATTTTGTCTTTCGTCTCTCTTCTTATGCCATTGTCTCGGGTCTATATGTGTATGATGAACCATACTTGATACTTCTTAAAAGTTAAGAGGCTGATAGGGGGCATGGCTTGGAGCCGAACTAAGATGGCTGTGTGATGCTATAGCTCCACAAAGAGGGATCAAACATCTATATTCATCCTGGCCCATACTTCGCCAAATTAATTGATCTTATTCAAATCCAAATAGCCCATGAAGCGCTGCATATTTCGAAGTCATAAATACACATATATCACATTAATTGGACATTGCATGAATAACCTGGTGATTTGAGGCCTCCCAGACAGAACAGCAAGTTGCAGCCCTAGAGCAGAGCCCCTTCAAGGATCGTGACCCGGTATCCATTTCTCCCCTGGCATCCCCTGCTCGCAGGGGGCAAGAGCTATCATAAGAGCAAACTCACAGGAGGGAGAATTGGGTGAGTAGCCCGTGGACTATTAGCCTGAGGCAGCACAAAGCTTTGGAGCGGCTGGCTGGCATCCAAAATGGCTGCCACTGCCCTATAATGGAGAGGGAGCGGAGCTCCGGGCATACCTTCCCCCGGCCGGGGGTCAGTCAGAGAGCGCCTCTCTGTACCTCCCTCCAGCTGTCAACTCCACTGTGAGAGGAGGGACTGGGGCTACCGGCGAAGCATACGGAGGTGGTGCAGGGCCCTGGTGCAGCTGCAAGCTGCCTAAAATGGCCGCTTTGTAAGGGAGAGGGGGCTGAGTGCCAGATTTACCTTCTCCTGGCTGGCGGCCGTTCGGGGTGAGCCGTACCGATCTACCCCCTGCTTACCTGTGTTCCCTCCGCTTCCCTCTGCCTTCCTGTGCCCCCGCGGTGAAGGCTGGGCAGAGATGCTGCCGGGAGTGGAGCTGCCTGGCTCCCTGCGTTTCAGCCTGTGTGTCGGCCAAATCCAAGATGGCCGCCACAGCTCTGATTTAAAGACACAGCTCCCCACAGGAAAAAAATAAATAAACAGAAAAAAAACAAAACAAAGCAGCTTCAACCTTGCGTGGGGCTTGCAGGGCACAGGAGGGGGCCCAGGGCGGTGGTGGGAGCGGGGAGAGGAGAGGAGGGAGCTCCGAGGAGGTGGAGAGAGAGAGGTGACCGTGTGTTCCAGCCTGCAACTCAGAGGTGCTCCAAAATGGCCGCCGTCGGCCAGAGTTAAAGGCACAGAACACACAAACATATGCAACCACTGGAAAATTGAAAAACAGGGCTCTGAGTTGTTCTCCAATACACTCTCTCCCCATCCCTAATCCTAATAATAAAAAAAAATGTGAATGATCATGGTGCTTCAGGAATGAGGGGGTTTATGTCAATGTAAAAAGAAAAAACGAAACTTACATCACCCAAACAATTAACAGTGTTGATCAAAAAAGAGATTTGATCAGAAAGGTAACCCTCTATATGCAGCACTCTAAACCTATATAGTATTTAATTATGGACATAAAGGCTTGTCCAACAATAAGTGCTGTCGGAATCACCGTAGAAGTCAAAAACAATAAAAATTTATTACGTCTTAATTGACTTTAAAAACACAGATGCAGTATTAAAAATCCCCATTTGAACGTGGCTATAGTAGATATTGATACCAAATAAGTGTTGGAAATCAAGCTATAATTTT
>WSYH01009600.1:0-25132 GCA_036426205.1 Ascaphus truei | reverse complement strand
TAAGGGGCCTGTATCTCGGGGGGCGCAGGGGTCCCAGACCTGAACCCTGTGCGACTTCTGCTCTGGAGACCCTACTGCACATGTACCACTATCAATAAAACACATACAATATACAGTATAAATAAACACTCGTTCTCTCACCTTAGCGTCTATGCGCTATGGTAAAGAAGCTTTATTTTAATAATTGTTAGTGAGCAGGGGGGTTCCCCCTGAGCCAGAATTAATTGTCAGGGAACCCCCCCCCCCCCCCCCTGCTCCTGATCAATATTCAAAAATACGGAAATGCTGCGTCATTACCATAGCGGATAGCCCGCTAGGCAATGAAGGGGTTAAGGCCATATAAACAATTAATACATTCAATACATATTTTTCACGTCTGTGTTAAAACTCCCTGCCTTCTCTCTAATCTATGAAAAACCCACCTCCCCCTATTCTCGGCTTTTAAAAACGCCCGCCTTCTCTCTAATTATTGTAAAAACCCGCCCCCCTATTCTCGCTTTTAAAACGCCCTGCCTTCTCTCTAATCTATTGTATAAAAACCCCTCCCCTATCCCCCTATTGTGTGGGTGCCGTTAAGTTCCCTGCCAAGCTAGTAAAAAAAAACCTCCCCCTATTGTGTGTGTGGTGTAAAATCTGCCTGGCCTGTGTTTCGTATTGCTGAGGGCTCTGCGTTTAAAGGTCCCGATCCGTGATCGCGGCCTGTAAACCAGCAGAGCAGGAGGGATACCCGCACCCCTAAAGGGGCGTATCTCGGGGGCAGGGGTCCCCAGACTCGAAACCCGTGCGCTTCAGCTCCGGAGAACCCCCCGCACATGTCACTGTGAAATAAAACACCACACATCATAAAAGAATCATTCTTTAGGCTTAGCGGCTATGCGCTATGGGTAAAGAGCAGGGCATTCTGTCTTTTTTAAAATGTGTAAGTACAGTGAGCAGGGGGTTCCCTGAGACCAGATATGAATCCCTAGGGGACCCCTATGCCTGCACACATAATATTAAAAGTTCAGAAACGAGGCTTCATACGCATAGCGTATAGCCGCTAAGGTAATGAAGGGTGTTAAAGGCATAAAACACATAAATAAAGTTCACAACACTACCCACCTACCCAGTGGCAACCTCCGCTGCTGTACAGTAAAACAGAGCAAAAAAAAAATAACACTTTCAAAGTAATGTCCCCTAACCCCTAATCACCATAGCGGGTATTAACCGCTACAGTCATGAAGGGGTTAACCCACTCCCCCACACACCACTCGGGATGCCTAATACCCTCCACACAATACCCCCCCCACCCGTGAGCCTAAACACCCAGTCAGTACCCACAAAGGAGGCCTACCCACATACGTTGGGGAAACACCCCCACCCCCACCCCAGTACCCACAATAAAACAGTACAATGACCCACAATAACAGCATTATTTATTAAATACATTACCCACCCCCTGTTGTACCCCCATAAATACAAGATTGTATTCTTTTCACATTCAGGGGTCCATAACGCTCAGCCCACCGCTAGTCCCCGGTGGGGCGGCAGGGCACCTGGACAGACCTACAGTTTACCAGCAGCATTCCACGGTTCTGGAGGCTGCTGGGGATCCTGCCAGCACCATGTGGCGCCAGGTGGGTCTCCTTGCGGGTCACCGTTGAGCCACAATTGGGTCCACAGGTAGGCCAAGGATGTCTGGGAGCCCGGGTCAAACCACAGGTCTGCGGGGCCATCGGTGGTCCCACCTGGGGGTCTGGGGAAACTCACGGGGTGATCATACGGGTCCGCGGTGCCCCCCCCCCAGAAGTGGGACCAAACATCATCAATCCCGCACGCTACGGGTCGGAGGATGCCCCACGAACAGAAGTGGACCACACATACGTCATGCCCGCAGACTACGGGCTGTACGGGTGCCCACAGACGTGGGACCCCCCAACCCATCTTCATCATCCCCGCATGCATGTCACCCGTGGAACCACCAGCACTGCTACCCTTTAAGATACCCGAGATTCCCGCGGGTGGTTCTCCAGAGGTCCCACGCAAAACAACGGAAGTAACCCTGAATTTAAAAAAATAAACCTGGCCTATACATTCAATACATTACACACCTCCCCCCCAACACCTGACAGTACAATAATGTGCAAAATAACTATTATCCAGATATGGATATAGATTAATTGCCCATTATTAAACATTAACTAGCATATACAAATAAATAAACTACTATGGACCTCATCAATACGAAGTGTCCGACGCCAGCGCCTCCGTCTCTTGCCACACAAAACTCTAGCCCCAAAACCAGCCAAATGACATTGCAATTACTTCAGATATCAAGAACCCCTTAAACACCTTATCGGTAGTATAACCGCAAAGGTAATTGTAAGGGGTTAGAGCCAACACAGCACGATAACCCACCCTTCACCCATGAATTTGTACGTGATGGCTTCGATCAGTGCAACTTAAATTATATACTGTATAACTGTATATACATACAGAGAGACAGAGAGAAAGACGATGGAGAGAGAGAGATATATCACGATATATATATAATACACAGTTATATCACACCCCATGATAAACCAATATACTGTACAGTACAAAAAATGTAGATAGGTTATCAAAGCATTCCTACAACCAAAATCTTGTCCAACATACACACTAAATTAAAATTAATTTCTTTAATATTCATAATGATCTCTCAATGTACGTAAATGAATTCACTAAACCTCTGAAAAGCCATTTAAAACAACTTACTTCCAAATAATGATGCCTAAATATCTACTGGATGCCACCATATACATTCTGCAAATTACTGTAATCAACAAGTAACAAAACTCAATTAGCAATCATTATTTAATTCCCTAAACAATTCACACTAGATCCTGAACAATAAAATCATAACATAATTCACGCCTAGAGCCGAACAATTAGACTTTGAAAAAATATAAGTAACCGACAAAAATACAACCTTTACAGTACAACCAATTGCTATCTATCCCTGACCTTCCTCAAACACACAATACAAACCAAGGATAATACATCTATCTTATTTGTAAAATACTTTTTAAACTCACCAAATAATTTAAAAAAAACATCCAATCCAGCTTTTAAAACTTCATCATTTCTTACCCGAATGTTACTGTACCGTATATTCTCTAGACATATATATTCGACTACAACAACAGTGGCAAGAAATGATTATACCACAAAAAAAAAAAATACACAGGTTAAAAAACTTTTGAAAAAATTTAAAACGTAATAAAAAATATAATTTCTTTACTGTAGTTCACTACCATACTTGCCCCCACCGACTCCGCTGCCAAGCTTACTCATATGAACCAATCCACGATCAGGAACCATAAAATAATAAAACATGAAAATAATAAACATAAACAAAAATCCAAACCAATCCACGGGTCTTCTAACTTGTAATACCTCTTGATCTGTATTCTTTCTTTCTTCTATCTCCTCCGGGCGGGAGAGGGGCGTGGTCTTATTTCCATCAGCGGCACACGCCCTTGTCTTTTTCTCTCCGGAAGGTCCTTCCTCCGCGGCGTCTGGCTGCAAAATGAGACGACATAGGACTTGTAAAGGAACCTTATGACGTTCACTTTGCGATGGTTTCCACGGTCCTGATCGGACCGTGAAACCATGTGTTTTGGCCGATAGATAAAAAAAGTGATGACGTAGCGACTATAAGGACCTTTAATGAAGTAGCATACGCCCAATTCACGAATGGCTTTGCTCAATTGCCTTTAAGTTGTGGCCAGTCATGCAAATAGTGGCACATTGCCCGTTGCACACATGGTACTGAGCCAATCAGAGAGTGGGGAACTTTATCCCCTACCTTGATTGGGCTCTGGTATCCACATGTGTCAGGGGCTTGGGGGAGAAAAAGATGTGAACCGTCACTAAGGATAATTATTCCCCACGCTCTCTGACCTTGGCTACCGTTACCACGTGACAGGTTTTCATTGACGTACATCCTTTTCTCACCCAAGCCCCTGGACACATTGTTACCAGAGCCAAATCAGGTAGGGATAAGTTTCCACGCTTGATTGGCTACGTACCAAGTGACAGGTTTCATTGACGTCACATCACTTGAGCATCCCCAAAAGCCCCTGACACATGGTATACCAGAGCCAATCAGAGAGGGATAAAGTTCCCACGATCTGATGGCTCTATAGTACCATGTGGTGCAGGCCATTTTGGTCCCTTGTCATGACGTCAACTAAAGTCAATTGAAGCAAAGCCCATCTGATGGGCTGTGCTTTAGATCCTTATAGTGGGGACGTCATACGATTTTTATTTATCGGCCGCAAAACACATGGTTTGTCACGGTCCATCAGGACACGATGGGAGAACCATGACGCAAATGTGGACCGTCATAGGTCGTTTAAAAGCCTATTCGGTCTCAATTTGCAGCAGACGCCGCGGAGGAAGGACCTCCAGAAGAGAGAAGAAAAAAGAACAAGGGCGTGGCCTGATGATGGAAAGAAAGACCGCCGCTCCTGCCCCGCCCGGAAGCGAGAAGAAGAAAGAAAAGAATACAGATATGAAGATGATTACAAGTAGAAGACCGTGATGGTTTTTGGATTTTTAGTTTTAATGTTTATTATTTTCAATGTTTATATTTATGGGTTCTGATCGTGGATTGGTTCGTGAGTAGGCGTCAGTGGAGAACGGGGACAGTACATGGAAAGTGAACTACGTAAAGAATGTATTTTATTTACTTGTTAATTTGTTCATAAAGGTTTTTACCTGTGTAGTTTTTTTTGTTGTGGTATATCATTTCTTTGCAATGATGTAGGTAGGTTACAATATATATGTCTAGAGAGGATATACTGTACAGTAGACATTCGGGTAAGAAATGTGATGTTTTAAAAGCTGGATTGGATGTGTTTTTATATTATTTTGTGACGTTAAAGTATTTTAAAATTAGATAGTAGATGTATTTCCTGGGGTATTGTATTGTGTGTGTGAGGTCAGGTCAGGGATACTGTATGTAGGCTTCTGGTGAAATGGTTGTTTCTTATTTTTTGTTATTTTTTTTTTTTTCCACTCTTGGTATTGTCGCTATATTTTTTGCAAGGCTTAATTGTTCTGCTCTAGGCGTGAATGGTTAATGGTTTGCATTGTTATTTTTTTTTCTCATGAGTGGGGTAAATGTTTAGAGATCTTAAATAATGAGTGCAAGTGATTTTGTGTTTACGTTGATTAATTGCAGAATGTATCTACAGAATGGTTGCATAAGATTTTAGGCATTTGGATGTGAGCTTTTTCATTTGGTTTGTGATCATTATTACAGTATCAGTAGATTTGTGAGATCAGTCTAGGATTTTTAAAGGAAATTGATTTTTCAGATAGGTCTGGATGGAGACGTGTTTGTTGTGTAGGGCAGATGCTTTTGGAACTTCTACAATTATTGTACTGGGATATTGGATTTTATCATGGTTTTTTCTGTGTATATAACGGGTGGGTATATATATATATATATATATATTCCTCATAGATATATTATAATATCTATACATTACTGTTGGCTATTATATTCTCTCTCTCTCTCTCTTTATGTGTGCTCTGTATCTCTGATGTATATACAGTATATACAGTGTTATATAGATATATATAGTTGCAGGATGAAGCCACAGTACAAATTCATGGGTGAGACCGGCTCGTGCCGTGTATATTGCACTCCCGTGTGGACTCTCAATCACACCTTTCAATTCACCTTTGCCTCCCGTCGTTATTAGCGACTAAGGTTGTGTTTAACCGGGCGTTGATTGTATATCTGATATTGTATTATTTGCCCAATTTTTGTATTGGCTGGTTTTTTCTTCTGGCTATGTATTTTGTCCGTGTGGGTGTAAAGACGTAAGGGGAAGGCGCTGCGTCGGACAATTTTAGAATTGAATCTGGAGGTCTTCGCTAGTAGTTTACTTAGTTTGTTTACAGCCTGTCAGTTCAACGTTTGTCAAATAATGGGCAATTATATCTCTGAGGCATTTTGGGATTAGGGGGTGCCGGTATCCCTCTGCTCTGCTTGGTTTACAGGCCGCGGTCACGTGATCGGGATCTTTAAACGCAGAGGGATACCGGCACCCCCTAAAGGGGCCTGTATCTCGGGGGGCACGGGGTCCCCAGACCTAAAACCAACGCGGTTCAGCTCCGCAGACCCCCTGCACATCTACACTATCAATAAAAATGTATTTCAAATAATTTTTAATGTGCGGATGTTTGCGCAGAGAGAGAGCAGCGTATCTCTCTCTGCTGCAAACACATCTCGCCCCCGCCGCCCATACAGTAGTATCATTTATGTATGTGCATATACAGTACAGTACAGTACTGTACAGTACTGTATGTTAGGGCTTACAGGGGTTGTTGTTATACAGTATATACAGTATATAGTATACAGTATACTGCATTACAATTCATTATAGGGGACGGCTTCACAGAGAATAGCTCGCAAGCGCCACCATGTGTATTTTGACGGCATTGCAGTATTGTAACCAGCCAGAATAAAAAGCTTAAATTCCGACCGGAAAATAACGCAATGTACTCTGGCAGAAAACTATCAGAAACCTGAATACACCCGAGTATACCCGAATTCGCGGGACTAGCCGTGCTCGAATAAAGTGTGTCGCCAGTGTATATATATATATATATATATATATAGTGTGTATAGAGGGGGGGCTGCAGTGTGTGTGTGTGTGTGTACATATATTTACACTGTAGAAGGACTTTAGTATATTTACAATTTCACTTTAATAAACAAGTACAGTAAAAACATAAGAAAATGTAGAATATCATGTTGATAAAAATCTATGTACATAAGTGTCTGTCTTTTTTATGAAAATGTATATGTAAAAAAAGCCTATATTTAATAAATAATAATAATTTTTTGTTCTTGTATAGTGCTTCTAGTTTTTTTCCACAAAAAGGTTTTTATTAGGTTACAGTACATTGCATACATTGTCCACCAACCCGCTGTCTTTCTTTAATGTACCTAAACCCAATTTTTTATTTTTCCAACATCCTCCATCTAGACACAGACATACCGGGTGAACCAACTCACGTACATAACAAACAATACAGACACAGAGGAGGGTGGGGGAGGGGGGGGGAGAGCCCAGAGCCTTCTGTGTGTTCACCAACTCTACTCTAGCCTCTCCTCTGACTTCAATTATGGCGACCCTATTTACCGTCTTCCCTACCGGTACCCCTTCTACGCGTTGTCTGTACTGGCATTTCGTAGGAGAATGCATCTTGGTGTATTATGGCATGATGGTGGTGGCATTCACCCCGGGGATGTCTGAGTGGTCCAGCCACTTGGTCCAGATTTTGAGGAAATTTGTGCCGGTGTCGTTGACCAGACTTGTCAACTGTTCGATCCGGCAGATATACCAGATTCTGTTCCGAATTTTTGTAATCGTGGGTAAGCTTCCACAATGCTGCGAGTTCGCACCGCATGGCTGTTGCAAAGTGTGCAATCAGTTTTTGTGCCGGTCTGCCTATTCCCCGGGTGCGCCTGCCCAGCAGGAACAGCCAGGGGTCCAGGGGGACCGGCTGTTCGAGAATACTCTGAAGCCAATCTTGGATTTCCTCCCATAAAGGAGCCACTTTGGGGCAACCCCACAGCATGTGAAGCAAGTCTGCCTGTTCCCCGCATTGTTTTGGGCACAATGGAGGGTAATCTTTGACAAACTTTGCTAATCATGTTGGGGTGAGATACCACCTCATTAGGACTTTATATGCATTCTCCTTCAAGGTGGTGCATATAGAGCTTTTCGCTGCTGCCAGTACTATTGTGGACCAGTCTTTGTCTTCTACTGTCTCCCCTAAGTGCCTCTGGAACACAGCTGCTCAAAATTTGTTCGCTGGGGGCGCTTGGGAATTTTCGTGTAAAATGCTCTCACCTGGAGGTATCTAAAAAATTCAGAATTAGGCATTTCTGTTTCTGATCGAATTTGTTCGAATGTTTTGATTGATTGGCCTCCCTCCAGGTGTAGTAGCCTTGTGAGGCCTTTTGCTTTCCAGACCGCTAAGTTCTTGCATAACATACCCGGAGCGAAATCAGGGTTCCCCATAAGCGGGGTCATAAGTGTGTGCTGGGTTGTTAGGGCACACTTGTGTTTGGTGTTCTCCCAAGTAGTCAACGAGCTATTCACTGCAGCCAGCGGCTCATTCAAGGTCTTATATACCTTTTTTGGTAGCCAAATTAGGTCTTGTATCTCTACGGGGTCACAGCATGCTGTTTCTAACTCAACCCATCGTCGTAGGCTAGGATGCATGTGCCACTGGGTAATTTGGGTTAATTGGGCCGCTTTGAAGTACGATATCAAGCAAGGTACCCCTAATCCTCCTCTAACTGTTGGCCTAGTGAGAATGCTAGTTTTTATACGTGGTTTTTTATTACCCCAGACGAATTTCACCATAGAGGACTGTAAGCGGAGGATGTCGTCTCTGATCACTTGTATCGGAAAGGTCTGGAACAGATACAAGATTCGGGGGAGGAGATTCATCTTAAGGCACTGGATCCTGCCGATCCATGAAATTGTGTGGCCTGACCAGATCCGTAGATCCTCCTTCAGAGTCTGAGAAGTGGGTCTCTTGAAGTAGTATTATGTCGGGGTCATGTCGTCGGTAATCGGTTAAGGCTAACTTTCTTTTCAGGGGGCCATTGAAGCCTTTCACGTTATGTGATAAGATAGTAAAATCCTTACCCATTGGTGTAGTCATTGCGATGTGCTGCGTTACCTCTTTCTGTCTGGGTCACGTCTCTCTTCAGAGTGTAGATCTGTGAACTGCTTTGTACACTGCTCGTCTGTGCAGGGGGGAAACACTGGGGTACATACATCGGGAGCATGGGGGAGACAACAAATAAACATTGATAACTTTCGGCGACTCCAGGGGACCGAGTCCCCTGGGACGCCTGAACTGCCCCTTGTGGGATTCCGGTTCGGGTGGGCTCACCTCTGAACATGTCAGGATGTGCTTGGCCCGTTTCCACCGGCCCACCGGGGTCTTGCATGGGTCCCTTGGGGTCTATCCCCCAAGGACCCATGAGGAGACTCATGGCGACGGCGAGTGGGCAACTACCCCCTCCCCCGCCTCCTCTAACCAGTTTTCATGGCAAACAATTCCAGCCAATGTGACCTTCTAGCATCTCGAAGTTCGCGGGCATAGTCATTTTGTGTGTGTCCTATCTATGGAGGCTACGCTTCCCCCCTCTCTGCTATTGCCCTCCATGTAATCACATAGTGCCCTTTTACCCTTATGGTCCTTGGGGTTCTTTATTCCCTCCCCTCTGTACCCTCTAGTGTGGGGACTCTCCCTTCCTGGCCCTCGTAGCAGTCGGTTGTGTCTTGTATGCCTTTCGCCCCTCGGGATGCCTCCGCGGCTGGAAGCCTCTACTTATTACTAACGGGGTCTATCTTTCCCGCTCTGGTCATTCTCCCTGCTACCCCTGCGCCCCCTGGTACCAGTGTGTTGTGTGTCCGGGCTGTGTGTGGGTCTTGTGATCCTGTGCTCGTTCCGGGGCATCTGTCCTCCTGGGTCCTGGATGTGTTTCCGGCGCTCCTGCATGACGTGTGTCTGCTTTTCCCTTCAGCTTGCCTCTACCAAGATGGCCGCACGGCCATATCCGGTGACGTCTTTCCGGTCCCTGTTCTTTAGCAGCCGGATGCCGACGGAGGCGGACATCTTCCCGCGCTGGGCCCTTCTTCATCCGGCGATGCAGCTTTCTTCCCGCCAAGAGTCGAGAAGCCTCCATCTTCCAGGGATGCGTGTCACGGGCCTCTTCCGGGTTGCGGGGCAGCCAATGTCGCCGGGATTGCCGGTAAGTCGAGCACTTTTCAGGTTTGGCCTGGAGCCTTGGGGTATAATGTTCTTGTCCCCCAATAGATAGGTGATGTCGTGGCACTATGAAGTCATATTCTGCTGCCAGTCACTCAGAGATGCAAACGGCCTAGATAACTTAAACTTTGCGCCATAACTTTTCGGCAACCAAACTTTGAAGTGCACAGTTTATTTTGTTAGTGAGTGCTTTGTTCACTCTTTTTCCGGCTCGCTGGTCACTCGAGCCTTCCGGGATGTGCCGGCCTGGTGCCACTCGTTGTCAGGTTCTGCCTCTTTCCGTGGGGCCGCGGTTTCTCCGACTGTCACCCCCAGTCTGCGCAGGAATTCATCCCCTTCCTCTAGGTTTTTTATTGAGGTGGCGCTCCCGTTTTTAATGACTAGTAGGCCAAATGGGAAGGTCCACCGATAGCGAATAGCTCTGTCTCTGAGGAGTCGGGTGATCGGTTGCAGCTTCAGGCGCCTGGCCAGGGTCAGGGGGGACAGGTCCTGAAAGAGCTGCAGGGCGATTCCTTCAAATTGGCAAGCTTCGTCTCCTCTGGCTTTTATAAAGATTGCCTGCCTGGTGCGGAAGTAATGCAACCGGGCAATTACATCTCTCGGTTGTGCGTTCGCCAGGGGTTTGCTCCTCAAGGCCCTATGGCATCTATCCAGCATTAGTTCCGCCACGGGGGTATCAGGGAGCAGAGACGCCATCCATCTGGTGACAAATTCGTCTATCTCTGTTATGTCCTCGGGGATACCGCGTATACGGACGTTACTGCGGCGGTCTCGATTCTCGGCATCTTCTTGGCGTTCGGCCAGCTCTGTAATTTGACTTTGTAGATGGGAGGAACGCTTCTCTGACTTTTTAATTGTTGTGGAGACAGCCACCATTTTGTCCTCCAGGGCCCCCATTCTTTCTCCGAGGCCCTGTACCTCTTTCCTTAGTTCCTGTATCTCTGCCCTGAGTAACGATTTCATATCGTTATATAATCGGTCAAAGTCACAACGCCGTACGGGCCTTTGTTCCGGCATCTCATCCAAGTCCTCGTCGTGTTCCGACCCCGATCCTGCTGCAGAGCCAGGCGCCATTTCTGCCCTCACGTCTCTGGTCGCGGATCGGCTCAGATATCTCCGAAGATCTCCCGTGTTCTTTTTTTTTGTTGATGGCGGGGCCATCTCTATATATTCCCTTGTTGGTATCAGGCAACTTCAAGTGCGAAATTCCGATTTTGTTTGCCTTATTTTTATTAATGCTTTGGCGGGGGTAGGCGCTACTGGATTAGGCAGCTATTCCCCTCACCATCGCGCATGCGCCTCCAGTGCTTCTAGTTTTATGTGGCGTGTTAGAGACATTTTGCAGACACAGGGGCCGATTCACTAAGCTCAGTTAAGGGGCTTAAAGAGCGCAAAGTACCCTTTAAGCCAGATAAGGCTGCAGTCAGATTCACTAAGCAGTGATAACTGCGCTTTATCGGTCTTAAAAGGGCTTTTTTTTGCCCTTGGCACAAAATGTGCACGATCAGGCTATTGCGCTGATTTTTGCCAGTACTACCGATTCACTAAGCAGCGCTAAGTGAATCGGCCTTAAAAAACGCGCCAAACAAACGCGCCAGCTAAAGGCAGGCGCAAAAGAAGCTGGACTTAGAAAAAAGTCTTTGTTTACCTTTCTGCTGGCACACCATCCATACAACAGGCCCGCGGCCACACTACATTAATGGGCAAAATTACTATTATCCATTTATGGATAATAATGCATTTGCCCATTAAATATACATTAATCACACTAAAAACATTAAATACATTTTGTACTCACCCTTGTCCGGCACCCACGATGAAGGCCAACCGCATCTTTCTCCCCGTCCATACACTGGGGTGCTGAAAAATATACACAATAAGAAAAAGATCCAAAATAATTTCCCCTAACCCCTTAATGACCTTAGCGGTTATTAACCGCTACAGTCATTAAGGGGTTAAGCCACCCTGACCCGATATCCACCCTTCACCCATTTATTTATACAGTGCTTCATCATGACCGTGATCAGGACCGTGAGAACCATATGACGAAAATGTGACGTCATAGGCCTATAAAAGCCTATGGAGGTAGAAGAGGAAAAACGGTCACTACTTCCCAGTGAACCAAACAAGTAGTTTGTAGAATAAAAAGTTCTTTATTTCAAAAGGCTGAACATCATGCAAACACTCTGACGCGTTTTCATCCCTTAGAAGGGACTTTTTCAAAGGGTTGGCCTGATGATTCAAAGGGTTGGCCTGATGATTTTGAGACTTTTGATTGGAATGAGGTAGTGGGTGCTCTATCATCATAACCTGTAGCCCCCCGGTCATCTCTAGAATGGCCGGTAAGTCTATCAAAGGACACTGACTGAGATCTAGCCGCATAATCTGATACGTCTGAGTCAAAACTCGANTCGGAGGTTTTCTCAGTTCTGGTGTTCTTCAAAATAGCTATTTGGATTTTTATTAGACCATGTTTGGATTGTTTTGGATTCCCCTAGGTGTACTGGAACCTACAAATTCTTGTGGTCTGCGGTTTTTGCCAACAGTACACTGGCTTTTAGTATAACTATTACTCGGTCTCTCAAATTTGGAGTGTTTTTTCTCACTGATGGTCTCTTCAATGTGTCTACATTAAAGGAAAGGGTTTTATCATTTTTTGTGAATGTTCCATTCTTGGAGAATGGTTTCAAACTTATTTGTAAAGTTGCTATTTCTTCATGAGTTTTGATTTCTCTAGTGTTTTCTGTCTTATAATGAGCTCCATAAGCGTCTGGAACAAAGATCTAAAATCTTAATCCAGTCTTGTTCAAATTTGTTACTTGTAAACCCAAATGAAGGCACCTTTTTAACCCGTAGACCCCTAGGGATTCTATCACATCTAATATAATTCTCTAGTGAGGTAATGTCCCACCAGAGTCTTATATTACTAACGAGGAGTTTTTCTAATTTTACAAAATAGTGTGTATATACACTGTTTATTAGTATGATTATGCCTGTTTGTTTCCCATCAGACTAGCTGAGGTTAATATATGTTATACATCTGAGTCACTATTTAACTATGATTGCTATCTGCTGTGTCTAGTTTAAGAATGGTCCAATCAGATGTTGTTTGTCTGTTTAATAGTGTCTGGCATTGGAGCAAAAATACTCTTTGAAAAAGTCCCTTCTTAAGGATGAAAACGCGTCAGAGTGTTGCATGATGTTCAGCCTTTGAAATAAAGAACTTTTTATTCTACAAAATACTTGTGTTTGTTCACTGGGAAGTAGTGACCGTTTTTCCTCTTCTACCTCCTATGCCACGTTTACGAACGGAGCACACAGGAATCTCCAACTGCAGCAGGTATTTCTCCATCACCTATGGAGGAGGCGGCGTCCAGTGCACACGCTGCAAGGCATCGCACACAGGCTCCCCGGTTTCACAAGCCTGATTGCCGTCTGGTTGCGGCTCGAGGAACCACCCGTGCGTGCCAGCACACCATCACGTGGGGTCCCCAGTTCGACGCGGCTGGTACAGACACGCAGCTCCACTTCCACCTACATCGGTGAGCGGAAGGGGAAGGCTTCAAGCCAGCTAGCGGTGCAGCGAACCTTATACCGGAGTGTCAGGACAAGAACGCCACCCACGTGGGATTCACAGTATCGTGCACCGGCAGCCGTGCATGGTTCAATACGGGTCACCATTCCAGCATACTGTTTGTCTTCAGGGGTTGTTCCGGATACCAGTCGGGGTAAGGTTAGCATTATTGGGAGCATTTCAAGGGTCACAGCACTTGTTACGGTGGTCACATTTCTCTGTACCCCGGGTCCACATTGCTTAAATTAACCCCCGACTGGTTTGTTTCATATCCATCATCACCCCTACTTTATTTTGGTACTTTTCCCAATTTATACCTGCTGGAGGACTCCACTCTAGTTACACCTGGACAGAGATGCTTATCATTATTATATTGATTGTGTAGCATTGGAACTCAGGAGTTTATTCTCCCTTTTTTTCCCGCCTATAAAAGCCTATGTCGTCTCATTTTGAAGCTAGACGGCGAGGAGGAAAGACCTCCTATGAAGAAAGAAGACCATGGCGTGGCGGATGAAGATAAGAAGACCCCGGAAGCAAGACAGAAGAACACAGAAGAAGAGGAGAAGACCCTCATATGGAATACAAATAGAAGAAAGAAGATACAGACACTGTGGATTGTAAGGGATTTTTATTTTATGGTTACTGGTTTGTGTGTTGGATTACCTGTTCCAGTGCTTCGGTTCCCCTTGATTTCGTGAGTGGTTACATTAATGGAAGTACTGCTGGGCGGCGAGCTTTATCCTCACATTTACCGGTCCGTACGTGTTTTTTTCCGGCTGGATGCGAACTGGCCGCGGCGCCCAGCGCATCTTCCCCGCATCTTCCCCGCATATTCCCTCCCTCCGCGACCCCCTGACCTGCCTCTGCTTATCCGGGTTCCGGGGGCGCACAACACGCATCGCCCCTACCGCCACCCCTTCAAACTTGGGCCCCCGATGCGGCGGAACCCTGGCACACACGCACGCACCTCGGCACGCCGTCGAACCAACGCACCAGTGACGCGCAGCACGCGTCAGAAAAAAAATCAGCCGCGTCTGCCCGCACATTGCGGTGGCGGCCGCAGGAGAATAAAGGCGGCCGCCATTGTAAACAAAATAAATGTATTTTATTTTTATTTTACAGGTTTTTTGGATTTTTTTTCCTGACGTCCATTTTTTTAATGTCCATTTATTTGCCTGAATTATGTATGTCACTATGGTATATGGGTATACATACGTACAGGACAATCAGTGGTTGTATTGTATGTGATTTTGAATGGATTCAATTGTTTTTAATGCTCTTTTATTGCCCCTGTATTTATGTCTGTAAACTATAGATGGACATCTTGTACATACAGTATAATAAAAACTTGTGTGGCTTGCCTGTTTGGATATTTTGATTTTGAATTTGATGCTTTGTGTAAAATGTGTGCTAATGTACATTTCATTTTTGCAAATGTTTAGTTAAAGGCTGGTTGCTATAGATTATTTTATTGGCTTATTTTTGGAAGATAGATTTTGTTTGATGGTTACTTTGACATAGATTATTTTTCACAATGTTTGATTGTAGGATAATAAAGGTATACATTACCAATGTGGCAAAGAGGCGACAGCACTCAATTGATGGGTAACAAAACTTATGTATTAAAGATAGCACAAAACTCCAACGTTTCGATCCCACAGGGGGGATCTTCCTCAGGGGGGTGCAGAGAACAAGTGACTATCAGTGACATTATATACCCAACCGAGTGACATAAACCACACCCTCCAATAAAAAACACAAATCATCAATCATGCGCCAAACACAGGTGATAATCACATAAGGAAGGAGGATCAGCTGAAATCCGTGCTTTCGGATTCCAATAGGTCCTTTCTGGTCACCTACCATATTCAGCAAAGGTGTCCATCGCTGGGAGGCTTCCCAATCCTCCGTTCTAGCTTCCATGTTGGCCTAGCAAACCCGGCGTGCGTGTGAGCCAAATCCGCTCTAGGGCTCCCCTCAGGTCCGTATGGTCTGATTCTATGGTACAGCGCATGCGGCATGACAAAATCCTTCGTTCCAAAAGTTACATAAACGATCCCTATACATCCAGCACCAGCCGTCAGCACGAATAAAAGACCCAAATGAGGCGCAGTCAGTAACAGTATTGTATATCAGTAGTAATAAGGCATATTGTGGGTCCTAACCACACGAGGATAGAACTTGGCCAAAAAAAATTATTATTATAATGCCCGAGGGGAGGGCGTGGTGATCGCAGCCATGTGTGTTTCGCAGACTGTGATATCCCAGGCCGGCATCTGCAACAGCGCGCCCCTAGCTCGATATTTTTTAAAATACAAGATTCTAAAATGCAGACCTATTTCAACCATGGGAAAGGAAAAAAAGTGCGTTTTAGAATCAAGGAAATACGGTAGATATATAATAATATATATACTATATACGATATATATATATATATATATAGTTTTCTATCAGTTTAGGAATAGTGTGTATAGATCCAAGTTCAGAGACCGCCTAGGAAATATCATTATATATATATATATTATTTAACAAAAGGAGGGGGTTATGAAGTAGCGCCAAATTGAAGGTTGAAATGTGTGAAAAATGAAAAAACGTAAAATAATAATGACGTTATTTTGTGTAAAATTCTAAAAAATATAAATGTTTGACACTAAAGATATTAAATAGAAAAAACTATATAAATATAAAAAAATATAAATAAATATATTTATGTGCTCCGATTTAGTGAAATACAATTTAAGACAACACTTCAAAAAACATAAAATACAAGCAGAGAGAGAAAATAATATAAAGTAAAATGAAATAAAAACCTTGAATGGAAGTCCTTAAATTGGAAAAATAGTACTAGTATGAGGGGATCTCCGGCAGCTCTCAAATAGGATGAACCACATCCAGATGATACCTATTAGAAAAGAACAAGAGAGAGGGCGCACGCCCCATAGCGTAATAAAGTACATTTTATTGGGAAAGGGGAAGGGGAGGGAGGGGTAGAAAAATCTACTCACACAAGGTAAGTTAAAAAATCAAGCAGGTGTGGAATTATATCACTGCCAACTCTGGTCACTCAGCCTCCAGACCCTGCAGTCTCACTTGAAGTGCTGGTAGAGTTCTCTGGTGATGATGGTAGAAAAGCTCCTTAAAATCAAATGTTCAGTCTTTGAGTTATCATTAGTCTTCCGGCCGCAAAGTGTATCAGCGCGCTTGATGCAGCATCAGCGCTTGCGTGATGACGTAGTTCCGTTCCCTGACGCGTTTCGTTCACGTGCTGTTACTTTTTGCAAAGGGTGCTCCCCAATCAGTCACCCCCCCATCTTACAGTCCAAAGTCACCCAGTCAGTCACCTCCTCCCCCTCAGTAACCCACCGTCAGTCAGTTCCCCCCCACCTCCTCAGTCAGTACTACCACCCGTCAGTCCCAGTACCCCCCCAATTTCAGTCTAGCTTACCCCCACTTCAGTCAGTTCCCCCCCCATCAGTCAGTTACCCCTCCGTCAGTCGTACCCCCCCCCAGTCCAGTCACAGTTACCCTCAGTCAGTAACCCCCCCCCAGTCACGTCAGTTACCCCCCCCCAGTCAGTCAGTTAACCCCCCACCAGTTTAATCTCCACCATCATTCTCTCCACTCTGTCTCTCCCCTCCTCCTCTGTCTCTCCCCCCTCTTTCGTTTCTCCCCCCTCCTCTGAGCGCCCTTCCCCCCTCTCTCTGTCTCTCCCCCCTCTCTGTCTCTCTGTATCTCACCCCCTCTCTGTCTTGACCCCTCTCGTCCCCTCGCACCCCATCTCTGTCTCTCCGTCTCTCACCCACCTCTCTGTCCTCTGTTCCCTCAACCCCCTCTCGTCTCTCACCCCCTCTCGTCTCATCCCACCCCTCTCTGGCTCTCACCCCCTCTCTGTCTCTCTGTCTCTCTCCCCTCTCTGTCTCTCTGTCTCTCTCCCCCTCTGTCTCTCACACAAAAACACACACAAATGAATGTTCTTACTAGGAAATTATTCAATTTATTTTATTTATGTATTTTTTTTTAAGCGGGGTCGGACTAGGGTTGGGGCGGTGACACGAGGCGAGATTGGGCGGGAGAGTTGGGGGAACGACAAGGACGGTAGCTGGGAGCGGATGACTAGGAGATGGGGAGAGATAGATATATTATAGCATGATAGATATCTATATATATATTACTATATAAATGATATATTTAATTATAATTATATAATATAGATTATTATTAGATTTTCATATAGTCATTTATATATATACTATATATATCTATGTATGTATGTACTGTATGTGTATAAATATTACTACTACTATATATACTCTCGATAGTATATTGTATGATGACCTATAATGTATATGTACCGTATCTATACATACACACATTTGCATGTCTTAACAGGTCAGCAACCCTGTCTTTCACCATTATCACACAGCACACCCCAGCACTCCAATGAAGACAAGGGATTCTGGGAAATGACATGCAAATGAGCACGCACCAGTGCCACGTTTATCTCAAGCTCCTATTACAGGACGAGCAACCCTTAAGCCAATGTATGCGCTTTAAACAGTTGCTATATGCTTTACTGGGAGGGTTTTTGTCACTTTTTTTACCACCATAACCTTAATTAGTGTGGTTTATTACTCGCCACCTAGCCTCCGCCCCCAACCCCGCCCTAGTCCCGCCCAAACCCCGGCATAGTCGACCCCAACTCCACCCTAGTCCCGCCCCAACCCACACCTAGTCCCGCCCCAGGCCGCTTTTAAAACATTTTTTTTTAAAAATTGAATAATTCTAGTAAGAACAACATTCGTTTTGACATGAGTTATTTATTATATACATATTACTACAATTAGTCGGGTTAGTGTGTGTGTGTTTGTGGTATGTGTGTGTAAATGTCGGATTTACAAAAAAAAAGCCAGATGTGGAATGACTAATTTCCTGCACCCTTTATCCAGTGTCGGATGCCCCCACTTCACAATATCTAAAGCAGCAATCCACTGGGATCTACCTGATCCGCAGTCCCTCAATGTCCAGGTACCTCATTCTGCAATTTATAAGTTGGATGGGAGGTGTTTTCTACTGTCTTCTGGGTTAGGTGGTTTCCGATGTTCCCGTCTGAAGCTTGAGAGTCAATACTGGAAGAAATCAGTGTAGGTTATTTTGGTATAGTATAGGACACTTAAGATATATAAGGTAAATAAGATATTCACGATACAGAGAGGGGAGAGAGAGAGAGAGGGGCGAGAGAGGGGAGAGAGAGAGGAGGGAGAAGAGGGGAGAGAGAGAGGGGAGACAGAGAGAGGGGAGGAGACAGAGACAGAGAGGGAAAGAGAAAGAGAAGGGAGAGAGAAAGAGAAGAGGGTGAGACAGGGGAGCGAAAGAGAGAGGGGAGGGAAGACAGAGAGACCAAACAAAATGGTAAAAACTCCATTTTTCAAGAACGCACTTACATATCCGAAAAGGGTGAATGTTAAAAGCTAAAATGGTTAAAAACGTACAGGGGATGAGACCAGAGAGAAGGGGGGAGAGGCGTGACTGCTGGGGGGGTGATCGACTGGGGGGGGGGCGTGATCTGACTGGAGTGGGGGGTTGTGATCTGGACCTTAAATGGGCGTCGGGGTTACTACTGACTGGGGCGCCCGGTTGATTGATGGGGCGGTGACTGACTGGGGGATGACTGGCACGTGCGTGACTTATCCCGAGTGGTGGGTTCGGGGTGACGACTGGGCTACTGGTCTGGGGGTGGTGAATGATGGGGGCCCTGGCTTGGTGTTCACAATCTCCATACACATCTCATCAGTAAAATACAACGTTAAAAAAAAAAAAATAAAAGAAAGAAGGAGAAAATAAAACAGGACAAATAGATACACATATAATTTGCACTAAACAAAAACAAAAATCGACTGACCTTATGAACAAACATTAAACAAAAAACAGTACTACACCCAACAATATCCAACACACAACACCATGTCTGCACCAGTACACCCACACAAAAATAGGCACAAGACACACAAAACCCAGGCACCAATAGCGACAACACACAGACCACAAATGCACAAACAAAACAAACAAAAAGGCAATTGCTCCAAGCTACATCACACCAATACACAAACAACAACACATACCCCAAACACACACACAACACAAACACACACCACACACACACACCACACACACACACAACAACATTCCCTAATACCCAAACAACACCACAACAACCACACACCACAAACACACACACCACACAACACACACACACAACACCACACACCACACAACCAACACACACACACACACACCACACAATTCTCCCATATATACACAACACATTCTCCCATTATATAAGGCATCGGGTGCCTTATGCATAACAACAAGCCATATTCTTACAAAAACATGGCTTAACACCTCAATTAAAACTCTGATGCACATTAGTGCCATCAGGGAACTCCCATTTAGGAGAGATAGGTCAAAGAACGGAGGAGGGGTGTTATTTTATATTGCGGACACCTTACATTTACACTGTTAAATTGCCCCCCAAGACGAATTCCTTTTGAAACTCTAGTTGGAGAATTGCCCGCTCCCTTCTACAGTAGCCCGTTCCATGATGCTGGCATCTACCGTCCCCCCTAAAGCCAACTAATCTTGACTGACTATCACCAGGTTTTGGCTCCATTTCCTCTCTGAATGGACCAGACGTGAGATGCTAGTTCTGGGGATTTCAACTTCAATTGGCTTGACCATAACAAACAACACAAAAATCCACACACACAAAATTCAAGTTTGCCGTAACCTATTCGAAATCAACTCTTTCCACCAAACCACACGACAAACCTGAATTCAGCGCAGAACCAGATCCGCTGATTCTGGATCTCTCCTTCAAAATGCCAGACGAATAATAATCTCGGCACTCCTCTGACATTTTCAGGGACAATGCAATAGTCATACTGTGTAAGGAAATTGAAACCGCCACCAATCAAGCCCTAAAGTTCTTCCACTAGCGGACTTTAGAAACTTAAACCCACATACAGTTTTGGCTGGGACCTTACCAACGCCCATTGGCCACAGAACTCGATTAATTCCTGACCCTGATTCTGCGCTCGGACTATTTCCATCCGCAGTTCTTAAAACTGCGTGATACCCCATGCTCCACTATGCAGAATAAGGGTACGGGGTGGTGCCCCACCTTCCTATGGGTAGCTCTTGACCAGTCATGGGATGCCTTGTGGAAAAAAGCCACAAATAACTGGCACTACCAAGGTCTCAATCACTAAGATGCCTGCGCGGAACATGTGCAACAAGGCAACAAGGGCACGCCAACAGCTCCAATATTACTCTGACAACTCTCTTAGAATCGACATCCAAACCCAGCTAAACTGTCTGGAAGGTTATCAACACAATATTCTAAGGCCTTCACTAACCAATCAAACACCCAAGTATATACACTAACGGGGGAATTACTTCTGACAAACACCCCCAACGACATGCAGACACATTCACAATTAATAACTGTGGGGTGGTGTACGAACTATTAGCCAAACGACACCCAAACCAATAAAACCTGAATTCATCCTGGGGTAGTACCCTATAGCACCACAACCCCTCCCAACATTGCCTACAATTTTCTCAACATCTAGACCAGTATTCCGAAGAGGAGATTCACAAGCACGTTGCTACAAATTAAAACTAAGCAGCAACGTGGGGACCCTGACATACCAACTAGGTTCCTAAGTGCTTGGTGACCCCAGCACATTGCACAACCAATTCCTGCCATAGTCAACTCTATCCTCCCGCGGCAGCATATCCCTAAGACCCTGGAAGCTCGCAGAGGTGTGTCCAAATCTTGAAAAGATGCGGGACAAACAACACTGTCTCAAAACTACAAGACCAAAAAACTCCCTTCTCCCACAATCCATCCAAAGTCTATGGAAACAATGTGTTACACTTCCCAATTACAGCGTTTCATTATATAACAAGACAAAAATTTCCCTATGCAAATTCCAATCTGGCCTTTCACCCCAAAACACTCTACCGTAACTACCCTGATAAAAGTTTGCAATGAAATCAGTATGGAAAATGAGAACAGGGCAACTCAGGGCTGCAGTTTCCTAGATGCAAAGGGCTTTGATACTCTTGCTAATGCTATTCCTGCTCAACCAACACTTATTTCAGAGATCTGGAATAGGGAAGCATGCTAAACGGTTTCAGTCCTCACCTATCAGGAGAGATCCCCAATGTGTCCATCCTCTGGCTCTAACTCTAACCCCCTGGATACGAACACCTGTGGGCCCCGCAAGGCTCTGTTTGGGCCCCCTCTCTCTCAGTGTTAATCAAGATCTTCCCACCCACACAAAAAAATTGTCAGCGAAAGCCTCAATTACACATACCACTGGCGAAACCATCTTATTCGAGCTCGGCTAGTCCCACGAATGTTTCGGGTATAACAGGGTGCTACTTGAGGTTTGTGACCTCCGCTTTTTCTGCCCGAGGATTGCGTATTTTTCCAGGCAGGGAGGAAGCATTTTATTCCGCTGGCGCCATACTGAAACCCTATATAATATGATACTGCAGTACAATTCAGAATTATGCCATCTGGTGCACACGCGAAAGCATTGCAAGCCTATTAAACCTAATCTTATCATTTAAAGATCAGCCGCCCGCAGCCAGGCATGAACCCAGGCTGGGAAGGCAAACACGCGTAAACGGGGCTTGTCGAGTGAGGGTAGCGGACGCAATTCCAAGCGTATATCTGCCAGGTACCATTTACGGGTATTTGCCTCGAATAAAAGTGTGTCGGTGCAGTTATGCAGATGACACAATCCTTATGCACAAGCATAGCCCTCTCTAAATCGCTCAACACAGTACTTCAGTTCTGATTTTTTGAGACTCGCAAAACTGGATTCTTCCAACCAACAAAATGTTTTGAAACAAAACCTACTCGCACAAGACTGTAAAACAATGGTGTTCGGGACCCTTTAAGAATACATTTTTTAAAGCTCCCAGTCAAAACTGAGCTTCCAAATTAGAACAACACTAAACCACCACCATAACTTGCCTGTTTACTCCGATTGTTCTTAAATTACACCTTGGCATAGTGGTTTGACTCCCACTTACAAAACATTCGGGATGTGCACATTGATACCCCTGGGACCAATCAAATTCCTCATGCCAACCAGGAGTACTTACGGGAACAACTCCTTCCTAAGTCTCTCTTGGTTCAGAAGAAAACGTATCCGCCACAGCAGGGGCTAATGCCCCAATTACTTGACTAGGAAGACACTAGTATAGGGCTTAAAGCACTCTCATAACCCCACCTAGCAAACTTAACACCCTCTACAACTCATTGTCGTTTTTGTCTCCAAGAACTCTAAACACACATAACTGCGAAATCGCTCAAAGAACTTGATTGGTCATCACAGAGTCTAGCGCAAAGTTCACCCGTCCGGTACTTCCTGCTGCAAATTTCTTTTATGGGCCAGATACCGACCATCGCTCCCTACACCCCCCCGAGGTTCCCTACCCCCTCCCTCCCCCTGTTTACCCTGTATATATCCCCTACCAATCCCGTCACCCCTAATACCGACACCGTATGCGACATACCCCCACTTCCCCCCTTCCCCCCCCTCTACCACATGCACCATGCAACCTATCACCTGAGATCAGCACTTCCAAAAGGGGGGGGGGTACTGTTCGTGGTCCCAAGGCTTCAACAAAGTCTCCGGCCACTCCTCCTTCTCCTTACCGTGCACCCCACAAAAAAATGGAATCAACCTAACCAGAGGACTACTTACACGCCACTCACCCACCAGTCTTAAGTTTCTTTCAAATCTAAGGGCCTGTCGACATTTAATGGGTCTGTAATGTTCATACGCCCACTGTTTAATATAAATTATCTGATACCAATTTTCGTTCATTGAACTGTCGTGCTATATAATGTATTTACCCTGCTCCTACCCGGTAACGTATTTTGGAACCATGTATTATGTGTTTAAATTGTGCCCAGGACTCAGACTTGCAAAAAGGAGAGGTAACTCTCATCTGGATTACGTTCCCTGGCGAAATATATCTTCATAAAAAAATAAATAAAACACACACACACCACAACACTACCACCACCACAAACACACCTACAAACACACACACCACACACACACACACCACATCCACACACACAAACCCCACACACAACCACACGACACACACACACTATTAACCCCATCCACACACCACACACGTCTCCCATTATAGACACCACACACATAAACACATGACTCTGCTCCAGTCATACCACCTCACCACAACACTCTCTCTCTATCCTTACACAAACCAGGGGGGGGAGAGGAAACCGGCTTGCGACCAGCACCTCACCACCAAGGCTCCCCCCCCCCCCCCCGCGCCCATCTCCCCGCGGGACCGGGGGAAGCGTTTACATACGACCTGGGGAGGACTTGTATATATTTTTCATATTTGTTATACTTGATTGAGATTATTTTTGTTTCTTATTTCATCTAACATGTGTAATGATTTCTCTATATAAACAAATCATATTATATTATCCAGTTTATAAGTATGATCATGATTTATATGTTTATTAATATCTGCTATACATTTGTCCATGATAGTTATTCATTATTTTTTAGTCATTTTTGCTTGACATCATGTTCTTGTTTTTAAATTCACATTGTTTTTTGTATATACACTGTTTATTAGTATGATTATGCCTGTTTGTTTCCCATCAGACTAGCTGAGGTTAATATATGTTATACATCTGAGTCACTATTTAACTATGATTGCTATCTGCTGTGTCTAGTTTAAGAATGGTCCAATCAGATGTTGTTTGTCTGTATATATATGTGTCTGGCATTGGAGACAAAATACTCTTTGAAAAAGTCCCTTCTAAGGGATGAAACGCGTCAGAGTGTTTGCATGATGTTCAGCCTTTTGAAATAAAGAACTTTTTATTCTACAAACTACTTGTTTGGTTCACTGGGAAGTAGTGACCGTTTTTCCTCTTCTACCTCCTATGCCACGTTTCACGAACGGAGCACACAGGAGTCTCCAACTGCAGCAGGTATTCTCCCTATCCTACGGAGGAGGCGGCATCCAGCTGACACACGCTGCAAGGCATCGCACACAGGCTCCCCGGTCTTCACACAGCTGATTGCCGTCTGGTTGCGGCTCGAGGACCATCCGTGCGTGCTGACGCACCATCACGTGGGTCCCCAGTTCGACGCGGCTGGTACAGACACGCAGCTCCCATTCCACCTACATCGGTGAGCGGAAGGGGAAGGCTTGCAAGCCAGCTAGCGGTGCAGCGATACCTTATACCGGAGTGTCAGGCAAGAACGCCACACACGTGGGATTCACAGTATCGTGCACCCGGCAGCCGTGCATGGTTCAATACGGGTCACCATTCCAGCATACTGTTTGTCTTCAGGGGTTGTTCCGGATACCAGTCGGGTAAGGTTAGCATTATTGGGACATTTCAAGGGTCACAGCACTTGTTACGGTGGTCACATTTCTCTGTACCCCTGGTCCACATTTGCTTAATTAACCCCCGACTGGTTTGTTTCATATCCATCATCCACCCCTACTTTATTTTGTACTTTTCCCAATTTATACCTGCTGGAGACTCCACTCCTAGTTACACCTGGACAGAGATTGCTTATCATTATTATATATGATTGTGTAGCATTGGAACTCAGGAGTTTATTCTCCCTTTTTTTCCCG
>WSYH01009599.1:0-25588 GCA_036426205.1 Ascaphus truei | reverse complement strand
GACAAAGAGCTGTACTACTTCCTTGTCAAGGACCCTGTAACTATCAAAGATCATGCATGCGTGCCCTCGACACCCACACTCGTGAGATCACCCTGAAATAAAAAAAAAACCTGAATGGGCTTAAAATTAAAAAATATTAAGATATACCTAGCAACATGCATATTTTGCATAAAACTATTAGGAATTAAAATGGTACTAATAAGAGGACAGCATAAGCAGTATGGACAAATATATAAACACATCTAACCCAATACAGTTGCATACCTTATTATATAACAAAATACAATATAATAAGTCTCATCAAGAAAATAATAATAACAATATAATGTTTATATCACAACCAAAAAGCCTAAATATGTAAACCAACTATTGATCTATAAGATAGCCAAATCAATGTCCAAATTTAATCCCATCTGGCCAAGGTTTTTAATTTGAACTGTAGTTTTTTAGCCATTGATCGACCACTCTGTCCTCCCCCCCGGTAATGCAATTTGGGATTTTTCAATAACCAAAAACCTAATACCGGTTGGGTCTTTGTTATGACATAATCTAAGGGTTTGAGACACTAAACCCACTTAATATTTCTAATGTGTTCTGACATCCGTGTTTTAAATTTCCTTTTTGTCCGCCCCACATGTTTGTTTGTTACTGTACAGATCAAAGATAAAGAGTCATATACCAGACCGCGCCCAAAAGATCCAAAGTCCCTAATAGAGTCCAAACCAGAGGGAAGGGAAGATACTCCAATGCTCCAATCACTGTAAAATCTCAATCCGGGGGTCCGTGAACATAGGGACAAAACCAAGAAAAATAATATTGTAATACGTAATGTTAAAATGGGAAAACAAACATGAAACACTTAACAGAAGATAAACAATAAAACAGTCAAGCTGAAAGAAAAATACTATTTAATACAAAAAAACAGAGCCTGTTGCAGAGGGTCAAAGGGGTTAAAACCCAAAACCCTACTACAGAGGACTGAATACACAGTGTATGAACAAGTGGGGCAGACGCCTGTAGCAGTGGGGGTCCTCAGGGGCTCCCTGTGTAGTTGTCTTTCCTTCTAGCTTCAAAAACACACTCCACAAGATGGCTGCCGAGTAAGGAACTCCACACTCTCCTGCTTGCCAGCACTGCAGCTTCAATGATAATGCTTCCTGCTTCACTTGACTGACACTTCTCACAACCAGTGTAACTCCAATGCACCGTGACTTTGACCCTACGCGTTTCGTGACTGGACGTCCACTTCCTCAGGGGACCCCCGATTGGAAGATTTTACAGTGATGGAGCATTTGGATATCTTCCCTCATCTGTTGGACTCTATTAGGGACTTTGGACTCTTTTTGGGCGCTGGTCTGTATATGTTCTTTGTGTTTCTCTTTGGTGTTGTTCTGCCTAGTGTTCCTGGCTGCCCTGTACCCATTGTGTTATTATTGGTATAGTTGTATTTTATTGCCCTAGCGCCTAGCATTTTCTTTGTGAATCAGAAGATCACTAACGAAATGTAGAACACAAGATATGAAATCATGGATTATATCTCTCCACAGTATGATTAGATGCAAATTCTTTAATTGAACCACTGGTTAGATATTTTTTACAGCTACTCACTTCTACATTTAAAAACCCACCGGCTTTTAATAGCGGTTTAACCAATTTTATTCATTTTGATTCACATTTTTGGATCTGGCTAGGGGCTATTTGATCCTTAATTTTCTAGCTGTGAATATATTTTCTCGGTTCTTAGTGCAAAAGTGTTTTGTACTGGATCCTTTGCTTACCCATGTTCTACAGACATCTCGTGTAAGTGCAATTGTTTACCAGCAGGAGTGTACTTTTTTAAAGCTGCATTTCAGCAATATCCTGCATGTGTTTGTTTATAAAATCAGTTCATGTATAAGAAAAAATACTTTCACAAACATTTTCTGTTTAAAAAAAAACAACTTTGAAGAACAATTTTCTTGTATTCTTATTTAACAGGCATGCTTTTCCTATACCAACGATTTACATTCCCATATTTAAAGATGTCGCCAACTTTGCCGATCAATAACGACGAGAACATTGACGCGGCAGCTATGCAGTTCTTTAGGTATTAGAGATTGCCCCACATGAAACTATTGAAGTAAAAAAAATACATAAAAAAAAAAGATTTAACTGCAGCTTTAAGTGTTTACAGACTACACTATGTTTCTGTTTCTTTCTCTCCTGTGCGCTATAGGGTTTAAATACCAGCCTGAACAGCAGAGTTCATTAGCCTTTTCCCAGCGGACTCAATAGAGGGCTTTAAGCAGCACCCCGAGCTGCCGTTTCTTTTAACACCAGGTAGGATTTGCTTGGTCTGCAGCTTTAAAAGCCTACCTTAAATAGTAGTAGTTCTGCCACAGTGTGATGTCCGGTTTAGCCTCTAATCTCCAAATTCACCTC
Source organism: Ascaphus truei (assembly GCA_036426205.1). NCBI lineage: Eukaryota > Metazoa > Chordata > Amphibia > Anura > Ascaphidae > Ascaphus > Ascaphus truei. The sequence goes on along the minus strand of WSYH01009599.1, from coordinate 23,167 downwards.
ATTTACAGTAGCTCACTTGTATAGTGAGGACGTGCGTTCATATACAGTATACTTACTACTGACTCGCTGCTCAAGCCGTGCAGGCTGCTAATGATTTATTTACTGTTGTAGTGGACAGATGTGTTGAGGGGCCCTGCAGAAATAATTTTGGAAGCTACTAAACTTCACCTTCAAGAAATCATAGAATAACACATTAATCTATGGACTTTATTTTTTGTGACTATTATTTTACATGGATTTTTTTATGCATGGAATTTAGCTCTGCTTTTTTTTTTTAATAAAGCCAATGTCAGAAAGAAAAAACTTACTGAAAACTCATCTGTGAACGCTGGCAGTACAAGCAATATAATACATGCCTGTTTTAAAAAAAAAAAAATCAGTTCTGTAACTATAAAAATACTTTAAAAAATGTAAGGACATTTTAATGTATTCAATGTAACAAGCATTTTTGTTTCTATAGCATCTATTTACAAAGTCACATCCCTCCTCTTCTGAAACAGCTCTGATTACTTGACGCGACAGGCCGTCACTGAGTGGTTCGCCCAATGAGGGCGAACTGCTCTGTGACGGGTCACTGGCACGCAGGTTAGACACGACCACGGACGGCGCACACCATGGCAGGAAAGCACCCGTTTCCCTCGGCCTCCGCGCGACTGAAGTTACCATGTCCGCAGCCCTAACAGTGCACAAATATCTAGTGACTGCCTGGTCACATGATCTACCTCATAGAGCTTTGCATCTTGGGGACTCTTCTGAAGCACTGACTGAGATTTAGTGAACCCCCGAGCCGAATCTTCATCGATCGACACCCAGGAGAACGATCACTGTCGGGTCTGATTGTATTGATCACATATTGTAAACATGACAATTTCAACACAATCTTTACAATTTTTCCATGTTACATTATACATAAATAACGTAAAAGGTATAACAATCAAATGCTCAAGCTTAACTCAAAATAACAAATACAACATTTTGAACTTATATAATTAACCTCACAGAATGTACAAACATAACTTGAAGTCAGACACATATTATGGACGTTATGTTCTATACTGTTCTCCTGTCTTGTTATTTATTTATTTATTAAAACGGCAGCTTGTTAGCCATTTCTGCATAGCAATTGTGGTGGTGAAATTACAGAAAAAATAACCCTGCCTGGGACTTTTGCTAATCACGGTATAAACCACCTGTTATTCCGAGTCTCACTTTTGATATGCTTTTTATTTTGCAATACTGTAGCTCTGGGTTTACTACGAGGGAAGGACGTTAACTTTGGAGGTGCTGGTATTTACAAGTATTATATGACATGAAACAACTTTGATATGGACATAGAATTTAACAATGCATACCATTGTTTATTATATTTAGTAGTGTGTGTTTTACAAGTGTTAATGAAAGGACGTTTTTGGTAAATAGACAGGTTTGGAGATAGAAGGAAAAGCTGAAGAATGTATTGTTTATCAACCATCTACTTCTGAATATAGCATTGTCTCACTGATATACAGCAAAGCAGAAAACAACAATAATCGGCACCAAGAATCTAGTGCAAAGAGATATGGGTGGGTTGCCGTGTTGGGTCCGTTCTTCCATGTAGTAACAAAGCAGGTAGAGGGAGTAGGGGGTATGATACCTTATATTGGGCCAACAAGTAGTTGAGATGTTACAAGCTCTCAAACTCTCAGGACAATATCCGATGAAGGACCCTGAGAGTTGGGAAGCTTGAACATATCCACACTTGTTGGTCCAATAAAAGGTCACATACCCCCTACTCCCTCTCCACTCCTCTGTCACTAGTACCAATGATATAACATAATGGATGAGTTAACCAATTAGGTAATTCCACCCCTGCTTGAACAATCATCATCATGGACTTTACACAGGAACTCCCATCCTTCCCATAGTCAACCTCCCCCCCTGTCAGTCCCCTATATTGACTGTGCCTCTGTGTGTGTGTATGATATATATATATATATATTATCTATATATATATATCATTATATATACATACATACATACAACATACATACATACATACTACATACATAAACATACATACATACATACATACATACATACACGGTGCTGGTACCAGTAGGGCAGTAACAAACAAATAGTCAGGGTCTCCACACTTAAAAATGAAAAACGCTATTTTTGAAGCCAATGAAGCAAGTGAAACCTTCACCTTTAGGACGATGATATTTTTTCAGGGATCAGGATATTGGTAAATGATTTGCAAATCATTTTTTTCTTAGCTTTTTGGACAGCCCATTAATGGAGTTCAGGACAAACTATTTCCCTAACCGTATGTAAGGAGAATAAGAGCAATAATTAAAAGTATGTGAAAGCTTGGCCCCACGTGTCCTAATAGAGATGTGGTGATGATTCCTTTTATTGACACCATGATCATGTTTAGTTTTTATAGCTGCACACTAGAAATGTGGGGAACTTGTTTCAATTATCCACACTAAAAACACGGCAAGGTGGCCATGGAAATGTGCAAGTCCACTTGGCCAATGCGCAGGTGGACATTGGTCATATGACCTAAATATTTTAATCGCAACCTTCCTAAAATTCTACGTACATTGTGATTTATTTTTTTTACATTTCAGCCAAATTTAAAGTGCAAATCACTTTTTTGCCAACAAAAACCTATGAAACGTTTTGTGAAAAATTCTCAAATTTGGAAACCGAAATGGAACAAATTCGCACATCTGTACTGCACTATTTGTTTTTTTAATAATGTTTTAAGGATAAGACTCACTCATAAACCAGACGTGTGATAATTTGCACCCACTCAGCTAGAGATCGAGTTCCCTTCCACCCATGGTCCAACCCTGGTACTCGATTCATCGTTGTTAATGGTGAAATCTTTTAATGTTTCATTTTCTCCCTATAAGGGATTTTACATGTGATACTAACTTTTTTTTTATCATTCCTTTGCAGTTAGTTTTTTCATACATCACACACAGCCCTTGCTTGATATAAATGCACATTACGAAGCATTGCAATTCCGTGGGACACCCTTCTGACACCTTCCAGGGAAACCACTTATGGTCATTCCCTTGAAATAGTTTGGCAACATACCAGTATTTTCTTGACAAATTTAACGGGTAAAAAGTTATTTGCCATGTTCGCGAACTCCAGTGACGATTTCCACATCTCTACTATACCTACATATCCCACAGCTGTGCGATAAATCATTGTTCCCATTTTATGGTTTTCAACCATAATAGACATCTCCCTATTTAAACTCACCTGGTTGCTTCTAAGTGTATCTGAAATCCTCTAATACTTTACTTCTACTCCCTTTTGCTATGAGGTAACTCTACTTTTTTTGACTGTATATTCTGTTCTTTTAATGCGACCACTGTATTTTTATAACTCCGTACTTGAAAACGGAGGTAACTCAACTTCCTGGTGTGACAGTGGGGTAACCAGCCATCATAAAGGTATTTATGCCCGCGCTGGTTATCTCATAGCCCTGTTTCAGTGTTTTAGAGTGTCAGCTCTTCAAACCTGTGTATTGTACCTGCAATGAATGTAATTGTATGGCAATAAAGAATGTATGTGTCTTTTGCCTTTTCAGGAGTGCTAACCAGTGGAGAGTCTCAGGCTATGAGTTTCAGGGTGGATTTTGCGTAAACGTGTTGTCGGAATGTGTCTACCTAGTCGGGGTCCAATTGCTGGCCATCCCAAAAATGTATCCAGGAGCCGAGTCAGATTCCCGGTACATGTGAAACAGACCTCCTGTAAGGCCGCCACCCATGGCGCCCCGCTTTCGGCTTTACCCTCGCCGCCGCCCGGGGCGGCAGCGTCCAGATCCCTGCCCTCTCCTCTCTCTATGCATCTCCTTCTGCACATGCGCGCCACTGGGGCAACCCCTGCGCATGTGACGGCTTCTGCTTCCTTCCCCTGCATACTCACTCCCCTCCCCTTCCGTCCTCGCCTTTGCGCGCACTCTCCACTATGTCCATATCCCTGCCGCCAATGTACTTGTCTCCTCCCACACCTGCCCTGCATCCTGCCTCAGCCTATAAACGCTCTACCCTCATCTGACATCACCGCTGGTGTTTCTCATTGGCTCCTATCCATGTATATAGTGCTACCAGCCCCAGAGCTGATTGCTGAGCATAGTCAGTTTTCGTTGTGCTTGCTTTGCTACAAGCTACTTTCGCAGTCTGCTCTTGTCTTCCGTTACAGACCCTTGCTTGAATCTGGACTCCCGACCTCTGGCAACCCCTCGAACCCCGGCTCGCCCTACGGACTTCTACCTTCTCCTCGACTTTGGCTTTGGACTCCGACTACTCTTGATCTCCGACCCCGACTCTCCGGCAATACTCTCTACTATCCTACACTCTCTCCTGCCCCGAACCAGCTATCCACACTACTCTGCTTACCGACCCGCTCACGGCGCTTAGGGCGGTGGTTTCCGTATCCCCACCTCGGCCTCGCAGTCCAGTTCGTTTGTGGTGAGCCTCTATAGTCCCGTTACTATGCTCAGCCCAACAGACCTGGAATCAGCCGATGTGGGTCGACGCTTAAGCGAACACATGGCACGTGGCCAAGACGGCAGGTCACCAGGGATCAAAAAGACTATCGACCTCTTGCAACGAACCTTTTGGTGCCAGGCATGCGCAAGGAATTCAACCTTTCGTCTCAGCATGTCCCCCTGCGCACAAAACAAGATCCACGGAATAACCCTCCAGGACTCCTGCACACCCCTTCCATTCCCGATCACCATGGGAACATCTCTCGATGGACTTTATTGTCGACCTCCCAAATCTAAGGGTATGGACACTATACTAGTAGTGGTTGATCGCTTTTCTAAACAACACACACTTTATCCCACTCAAAGGCCTACCCAGCGCCCCTAAACTTGCCGAGGTATTTGTGAGGGAAGTCTTCAGGATCAATGGGTCACTCACCCCAAACCATAGTCTCTGATTGTGGTCGCAATTTGTCTTGAGATTCTGGAGGGCCATCTGTAAAAACTTAACGTGGCGCTTCACTTCCCTCGGGATTCCACCCACAGAGACCAATGGTCAAACGGAACGAACCAATCAGTCCCTGGAGCAGTTCCTTCATTGTTTCATATCTGACTCTCAGACAATTGCTCGACCTACTGTACTCCCCTGGGCAGAATTCGCTCATAATAATCTCAGGAATGATCCAAACTACAGTCTCCATTATTTTCTAATTTTGGCTTTCATCCCTCCACCCTTCTCATCTGGACCTAGTACAGAAGTTCCGGGCCGCAGAAGAGAGGATCTTCAAGCTTCCTGGTCTAGGATTCAGATAATCTCAGAGGGGGCCACTGCTATGCAGAAGAGACAGGCTGATCGCCATCGTCAGAAACCACCCAATTATGCCCCGGGTCAGAAGGTATGGGCTATCCACAAAGAACATACTGTTAAAATTCACATCCCCGAAGCTGGCACCACAAGCCCATTATCGTCTCCATTCTCTATATTGGAGAGGATTAATCTGGTTACCTACCGACTGAAACTACCTGCAACTATGAAGATTCCCTCTACCTTTCATAGTTCTCTTATTAAAACCATACATACCCAATTCTCAGATCCGACACAGCACACCGCTGGTCCGGGCATTTCATCTCAAATTTCCGCTTAAGCCTGGTATGGATCGTCCGGAGTCCGCACCCTGAGGGGGGGGGGGGGGATACTTAAGGCCGCCACCCACCCACCCGCTTCAGCTCTTCCTCCTCCGCCACCGGGGGCGCGCGTCCGGTCCCGTGGCCTCTCCTCTCTCCCTGCATCTCCTTCTCACATGCGTGCCGCCGGGGCAGACCCCTGCCGCGTGCGGCTTCTGATTCCCTCCCTGCATACTCACTCCTCCCCTTCCTTCGCGCATCGCGCGCACGCACCACTATGTCCATCTCCACTGCCGCCAATGTACTTGTTCCTCCCCACACCTGCCCTGCATCCTGCCTCGCCTATCAGCGCTCTACCTTCATCTGACATCACCGCTGGTGGTTCTCATTGGCTCCTATCAGTATATAGTGCTACACAGCCCAGAGCTGATTGCTGAGCATAGTCAGTCTCTGGTTGTGCTTGCTACAAGCTACTCTCTCCATTCTGCTCTTGTCTTCCATTACAGACCCTTGCTTGAATCTGGACTCCCACCTCCCCCTCGGCACCCTCGAACCCCGGCTCGCCCTACGGACTTTTCTACCTCTCCTCTCCTCGACTTTGGCCTTGACTCCGACTATCTTGATCTCTCTCCGACCCCGACTCCGGCAAGTACCTACTCTACGATTCTACACTCCCTGCCCCAACCGGCTATCACACTATCTGCTTACCGGACCCGCTCACGGCGGCTGTAGGGCGGTGGTTTTCCTGTATCCCCACCTCGGCCTCGTGGTCCAGCCCGTTTGTGGTAAGCACCCTATAGTCCCGTGACACCTCCGGAAAAATCCTTTCTGGAAAGCAGTTACGCGGCTACTGCACGGATGCCCTGCTTCAGCATAGACCAAAAGGTAAAAGGGGGCATAGGGATTGCTTTCCCGGTACAGTCAGGGGTCCCTAGTTAGTGGGAGTCCCCCCAGTTATGCCCAGAACCCGGACCCGGTATTGGGGTTTGGAGTGTCTCCAACCATCCATAAGGTTGCGAGAGTGAAATTATTTCTAAGTCCAGCTTCGGTACTATAGAATCAACTCTGAACTTAACCTAGTGTTTATATGAAGCATCTTTTTTAGTAAACTTCTTATAGGAAGGCCTAGGAGCTCTGAAATGACTTTGCACGTCTTTTCAGTAATCCTAGGGGAGGAGGGACTTAGAAGAATTTTGTGAGATTTTATTAACATGGTGTATAAAGGTATATATGTTTTATGCACTGTATAGGTGCCATTGATGTCTGCTCGGGTCCCGGACTTGAAAGTCTCAGAGATGCCAAGGTGTCAGGGCGGGCGTAGTCCCGAATTATACTCGAGTACCCCACATCCGGCATGAATAGGGCTATCCAGCGACCATTTGCTCATCCCCAGACTCTGAGGAGCTTGGCTCATGGGTGGGTTCAATATCTAAGTGGCAGGTGCCAGGTTGGCGCATGCCCTTGGCAGAATTGAAATCCATGCCCACCAAGCTTCAAGGTTTCGGCAAATCGCTGATAAGCTGTAGAAATTTTTCCACGCTCTGATTTGTTGAGGTATTCTGTGAAGCAAGGGAGTCCCCGAAGATGTTACGACGGAGACGGATGCCAGAAGTGTTGTACTCACATGTAGTTCTGTAAAATTACTTGTTGTTCCAATAAATTATCTTGTACTCACCGAGCTTTTTCGCCCCCTGTTGGGCATACCAGAGGGAGTGAACTGCTTCTACTAGGAACCCCCACACATCATCTTTGGGTACTATCCCTTGACGTGGATTCCTCCAAAAGAAACCCTGACAAGATTGGCTCACACTTGTCCGTGTGAGTAAGTCTGGCATAGCCATTTTTTGATATTTCAATACTCTTCCCTGTGTGTATGCTTGTTCCATTTAGTGGATTATATATATAAGTATTTATTACCTTTTCTCTCTTATATGCGCTCACCATCTCGACAAGAAATCTTTATTGGTGGAGATCAAGGAAGGATCTCATAAAGGTTGAGCTGCAGTTCCAAAGGGCCAGTATACAATGTTGTTTGTTTTTAGGCTCCCACGTGTGTTTGTATATTTTACATCTGTATTATTGTGAGGTGTAAGGGAGCGCCGTATTTCTTTCCACTTTTCCATTCTGTGAATGGACTGAAATCGTAATAAAACCCCAGCGCCAATCGGGTCAGCAGATTCTAAGCGCCAAGACAGCAGCGGCAAATTCAAAGACCAAAAGATGCTCTTGGAGAATAGATGGGAGCTGAAATATTTTCTAAGTTCTGACCTTTTGCGGCCAAGTTCTTCAGATCGAACATAGTGGTCGCGGCTGGAACTGGCACGCCGATTAGAGTTCCAGGAGGTTTGGATTACTTCGGTCGGTCAAACTATTTCAACACTGCAGAGACTATCCAACGGTGGTGTGTGGAACTTCATGCCGATTTGCGTTCCAGGACAGTCCCGGTCAACTGCAAACTTGTTTTAAGTACTGTAAAGGGTAGGAAACTCTATTTTTCCCCAGACCCCGTAAGCGTGTTTTCCTCTTGTATTTTGTGATTCACTGTGTACGTCTGTTTCAAAGGAATAAATGACAATTGGTTTTACTTCTTGGTTTTGCTCAGTGATATGATCCCGGTATAAGGTGTAATTTCCGTGTCTCCTGTGACACCTGGTAAAATATTTTTATAAATAAAATAAATAATATTCATAAATGGTATCTTGGTAACCTTCTTTGGTGCCTGACTGAACAATACCCTTAACCACATATTGCAGTCTGTTCCTGGGTTTTCTAGTCCTACTACATGTGGGATCATTGAGATTAACGCTACATTATTGGATAACCCCTATTTTTCCCCCTATTATTTTGGAGAAAGTTTTGGGGTCTGTAAGTTTGTTATCAAGGAGCAGCATACTGTATTCATATACAGTGCTAGCGCAAATATATGTGCTGTTTAAGCCCCTGTGCTTCTGTAGGGATCTGCACACAGTGGTTTCTAAACAGGTATCGTCTATACTATCTTACTCTTTTTATAGCTCCCCAAATAATAATTATACCCTGTGCTATTTTGTTGCTTGTGTTACTCATCAGTCACACAGGTAGTGGGGCGTATGTTGGGTGGGGACTTCAGAGCGTTTCTAAATGTGACGTATTGTTAGGGCAAGATGTATTTAGGCAGCACAGTATGGCATGGTGACAATTAAAAAGGGCGAAGCAGAGATGGCACATTGCATGATGGAGATGTACCTTTTGCTCTTCTGTCTTCTGTCTTCATTGCCCAAGGTAAGATGCAGAAACGTATGCTAGAGAGTTTTGGGACAGTTTTGGGGTAAAATCAAAGACACTTAGTGAACGAGTTCACTGTACTCAATGGTGTAGAGATACAAATCCTGGTAAACTAAGAAACAGGTACATATAGCCTGGCAACTGAGATTGAGAACCCCAAAGGTGACTTGAGACATGGGTAAAGATCCTGGGACTCTTGATATACCAAATATACAGCACATGAGAAGCAATTAAAGGGTGTGATAAAATGTCTATACGTGTAGATATAAATCTATGAATTGTTGATGGGGGTTCTTTCCATCTAGAGATATTTACTGTATCTAAAGGGGGTTCTGAATGTTTAAGCAGCACATGATTTTATCAATATGTCTGTGTGCACAACAGAGATGTTGTGGTATTGTGATGTGGGGAGTCCTGGATCACTAGACATGTCTGTGTGCCCAGAAAGAGATGTGTGCATGTGATGTGGGGATGTTCTGGATTGGAGACATGCCTGTGTGCACAGAAAGAGATGTGTGCATGTGATGTGGGGATTCTGGATCAGTAGACATGTTGTGTGCACGAAAGAGATGTGTGCATGTGATGTGGGAGTTCTGGATCCGGAGACATGTCTGTGTGCGAGAAAGAGATGTTGCATGTGATGTGGGGAGTCTTGATCAATAGACATGTCTGTTTGCACAGAAAGAGATGTGTCGTTGTGTGGGGAGTTCTGGATTAGCACTTTCGTGTGCACAGAAAGAGATGTGTGCATGTGATGGGGAGTTCTGATTAGAACTGTCCTGTGTGCACAAAGAGATGTGTGCGTGATGTGGGGATTCTGGATTAGGCACATGTCTGTGTGCTCAGAAAGAGATGTGTGCATGTGGGGTGTTCTTGATCAGTAGACTGTCCTGTGTGCAAGAATAGATGTGTGCATGTGATGTGGGAATTTCTGGATTAGGAGACATGCCTGTGTGCACAGAAATAGATGTGTGCATGTGATGTTGGGAGTTCTGGATCAGTAGACATGCCTGTGTGCACAGAGAGATATGTGTGCATGGTGATGTGGGGAGTTCTGGATCATTAGACATGCCTGTGTGCTCAGAAAGATGTTGTGTGTGATGTGGGGAGTTCTGGATCGTAGACATGCCGTGTGCTCAGAAAGAGATGTGTGCATGTGATGGGGGAGTTCTGGATCAGGAGACATTTCTGTGTGCACAGAAAGAGAGGTGTGCATGATGGGGGAGTTCTGATCAGGGACAGTCTGGTTGCACAGAAATATGTGTGTGCATGTGATTGTAGGAGTTCTGGACTAGGAGACATGTCTGTGTGCACAGAAAGAGATGTGTGCATGTGATGTGGGGAGTTCTGGATTAGGAGACATGTCTGTGTGCACAGAAAGAGATGTGTGCGTGTGATGTGGGGAGTTCTGGATTAGGACACATGTCTGTGTGCACAGAAAGAGATGTGTGCATGTGATGTGGGGAGTTCTGGATTAGGAGACATGTCTGTGTGCACAGAAAGAGATGTGTGCGTGTGATGTGGGGGACAAAGAGCTGTACTACTTCCTTGTCAAGGACCCTGTAACTATCAAAGATCATGCATGCGTGCCCTCGACACCCACACTCGTGAGATCACCCTGAAATAAAAAAAAAACCTGAATGGGCTTAAAATTAAAAATATTAAGATATACCTAGCAACATGCATATTTTGCATAAAACTATTAGGAATTAAAATGGTACTAATAAGAGGACAGCATAAGCAGATATGGACAAATATATAAACACATCTACCCAAATACAGTTGCATACCTTATTATATAACAAAATACAATATAATAAGTCTCATCAAGAAAATAATAATAACAATATAATGTTATATCACAACCAAAAAGCCTAAAAATATTGTAAACACAACTATTGATCTATAGATAGCCAAATCAATGTCCAAATTTAATCCCATCTGGCCAAGGTTTTTAATTTGAACTGTATTTTCTCAGCCATTGATCGACACACTCTGTCCCTCTCCCCCCGGTAATGCAATTTGTGGATTTTTCAATAACCAAAAACCTAATACCTGGTTGGGTCTTTGTTATGACATAATCTAAGGGGTTTGAGACACTAAACCCACTTAATATTTCTAATGGTTCTGACATCCGTGTTTTAAATTTCCTTTTTGGTCCGCCCACACATGTTTGTTTGTTACTGTACAGATCAAAGATAAAGAGTCATATACCAGACCAGCGCCCAAAAGATCCAAAGTCCCCTAATAGAGTCCAAACAGAGGGAAGGGAAGATATCAATGCTCCAATCACTGTAAAATCTCAATCCGGGGGTCCGTGACATAGGGACAAAACCAAGAAAAATAATATTGTAATACGTAATTTAAAATGGGACAAACAAACATGAAACACTTACAAAGAATAAACATAAACAGTCAAGCTGAAAGAAAAATATATTTAATACAAAAAAACCAGAGCCTGTTGCAGAGGGTCAAAGGGGTTAAAACCCAAAACCCTACTACAGAGGACTGGAATATCACAGTGTATGAACAAGTGGGGCAGACGACCTGTAGCAGTGGGGGTCCTCAGGGGCTCCTGTGTAGTTGTCTTTCCTTCTAGCTTCAAAAACACACTCCCAAGATGGCTGCCGAGTAAGGAACTCCACACTCTCCTGCTTGCCAGCACTGCAGCTTCAATGATAAATGCTTCCTGCTTCACTTGACTGACACTTCTCACAACCAGTGTAACTCCAAGCACCGTGACCTTTGACCCTACGCGTTTCGTGACTGACGTCCACTTCCTCAGGGGACCCCCGATTGGAAGATTTTACAGTGATTGAGCATTTGGATATCTTCCCTCATCTGTTGGACTCTATTAGGGACTTGGACTCTTTTTGGGCGCTGGTCTGTATATGTTCTTTGTGTTTCTCTTTGGGTTGTTTCTGCCTAGTGTTCCTGGCTGCCCTGTACCACATTGTGTTATTATTGTGTATGAGTTTATTTTATTGGCCCTAGCGCCTAGCATTTTCTTTGTGAATCAGAAGATACTAACGAAATGTAGAACACAAGATATGAAATCAATGGATTATATCTCTCCACAGTATGATTAGATGCAAATTCTTTAATTGAACCACTGGTTAGATATCTTTTACAGCGCTACTCACTTCTACATTTAAAGAACCCACCGGCTTTTAATAGCGGTTTAACCAATTTTATTCATTTTGATTCACATTTTTGTATCTGGCTAGGGGCTATTTGATCCTTAATTTTCTGCCTTGAATATATTTTCTGGTTCTTAGTGCAAAAGTGTTTTGTACTGGATCCTTTGCTTACCATGTTCTACAGACATCTCTGTAAGTGCAATTGTTTACCAGCAGGAGTGTACTTTTTAAAGCTGCATTTTCAGGCAATATCCTGCAGTGTGTGTTGTTTATAAAAATCAGTTCATGTAGTAAGAAAAAATACTTTCACAACATTTTCTGTTTAAAAAAAAAACAACTTTGAAGAACAATTTTCTTGTATTCTCTATTTAACGCATGCTTGTTCCTATACCAACATTTACATTCCCATATTTAAAGATGTCGCCAACTTTGCCGATCAATAACGACGAGAACAATTGACCGGCAGCTATGCAGTTCTTTAGGTAATTAGAGATTGCCCCCATGAAACTATTGAAGTAAAAAAATACATAAAAAAAAAAGATTTAACTGCAGCTTTAAAGTGTTTACAGACTACAACTATGTTTCTGTTTCTTTTCTCTTCCTGTGCGCTATAGGGTTTAAATACCAGCCTGAACAGCAGAGTTCATTAGCCTTTTTCCCAGCGGACTCATTAGAGGGCTTTAAGGCAGCACCCCGAGCTGCCGTTTCTTTTAACACCAGGTAGGATTTGCTTGGTCTGCAGCTTTAAAAGCCTACCTTAAAATAGTAGTAGTTCTGCCACAGTGTATGTCCGGTTTAGCCTCTAACTCCAAATTCACATCATTACAGTAGCTCACTTGTAATGAGGACGTGCGTTCATATACAGTTACTTACATCTTGACTGCTGCTCAAGCCGTGCAGGCTGCTAATGATTTATTTATCTGTTGTAGTGGACAGATGTGTTGAGGGGCCCTGCAGAAATAATTTTGGAAGCTACTAAACTTCACCTTCAAGAAATCATAGAATAACACATTAATCTATGGACTTTATTTTTTGTGACTATTTATTTTACATGGATTTTTTTATGCAGAAGTTTAGCTCTGCTTTTTTTTTTTAATAAAGCCAATGTCAGAAAGAAAAAACTTACTGAAAAACTCATCTGTGAACGCTGGCAGTACAAGCAATATAATACATGCCGTTTTAAAAAAAAAAAAATCAGTTCTGTAACTAATAGAAAATACTTTAAAAAATGTAAGGACATTTTAATGTATTCAATGTAACAACATTTTTGTTTCTATAGCATCTATTTACAAAGTCAACATCCCTCCTCTTCTGAAGACAGGCTCTGTTACTTGACGCGACAGCCGTCACGTGAGTGGTTCGCCCAATGAGGGCGACTAGCTCTGTGACGTCACTGGCACGCAGTTAGACACGACCACGGACGGCGCACTACCATGGCCAGGAAAGCACCCGTTTCCCTCGGCCTCCGCGCGACTGAAGTTACCATGTCCGCAGCCCTAACAGTGCACAAATATCTAGTGACTCCTGGTCACATGATCACCTCATAGAGCTTTGCATCTTGGGGACTCTTCTGAAGCACTGACTGAGATTTAGTGAACCCCCGAGCCGAATCTTCATCGATCGACACCAGGAGAACGATCACTGTCGGGTGCTGATTGTATTGATTCACATATTGTAAACATACAATTTCAACACACATCTTTACAATTTTTCCATGTTACATTATACATAAATAACGTAAAAGGTATAACAAAAATCAAATGCTCAAGCTTAACTCAAAATAACAAAATACAACATTTTGAACTTATATAATTAACCTCACAGAATGTACAAACATAACTTGAAGTCAGACACATATTATGGACGTTATGTTCTTATACTGTTCTCCTGTCTGTTATTTATTTATTTATTAAAACGGCAGCTTGTTAGCCATTTCTGCATAGCAATTGTGGTGGTGAAATTACAGAAAAAATAACCCTGCCTGGGACTTTTGCTAATCACGGTATAAACCACCTGTTATTCCGAGTCTCACTTTTGATATGCTTTTTATTTTGCAATACTGTAGCTCTGGGTTTACTACGAGGGAAGGACGTTAACTTTGGAGGTGCTGGTATTTACAAGTATTATATGACATGAAACAACTTTGATATGGACATAGAATTTAACAATGCATACCATTGTTTATTATATTTAGTAGTGTGTGTTTTACAAGTGTTAATGAAAGGACGTTTTTGGTAAATAGACAGGTTTGGAGATAGAAGGAAAAGCTGAAGAATGTATTGTTTATCAACCATCTACTTCTGAATATAGCATTGTCTCACTGATATACAGCAAAGCAGAAAACAACAATAATCGGCACCAAGAATCTAGTGCAAAGAGATATGGGTGGGTTGCCGTGTTGGGTCCGTTCTTCCATGTAGTAACAAAGCAGGTAGAGGGAGTAGGGGGTATGATACCTTATATTGGGCCAACAAGTAGTTGAGATGTTACAAGCTCTCAAACTCTCAGGACAATATCCGATGAAGGACCCTGAGAGTTGGGAAGCTTGAACATATCCACACTTGTTGGTCCAATAAAAGGTCACATACCCCCTACTCCCTCTCCACTCCTCTGTCACTAGTACCAATGATATAACATAATGGATGAGTTAACCAATTAGGTAATTCCACCCCTGCTTGAACAATCATCATCATGGACTTTACACAGGAACTCCCATCCTTCCCATAGTCAACCTCCCCCCCCTGTCAGTCCCCTATATTGACTGTGCCTCTGTGTGTGTGTATGATATATATATATATATATTATCTATATATATATATATTATATATACATACATACATACAACATACATACATACATAACTACATACATACATACATACATTACATACATACATACATACATACACGGTGCTGGTACCAGTAGGGCAGTAACAAACAAATAGTCAGGGTCTCCACACTTAAAAATGAAAAACGCTATTTTTGAAGCCAATGAAGCAAGTGAAACCTTCACCTTAGACGATGATATTTTTCAGGGATCAGGATATTGGTAAATGATTTGCAAATCATTTTTTTCTTAGCTTTTTGGGACAGCCCATTAATGGAGTTCAGGACAAACTATTTCCCTAACCGTATGTAAGGAGAATAAGAGCAATAATTAAAAGTATGTGAAAGCTTGGCCCCACGTGTCCTAATAGAGATGGTGGTGATGATTCCTTTTATTGACAGCCATGATCATGTTTAGTTTTTATAGCTGCACACTAGAAATGTGGGGAACTTGTTTCAATTATCCACACTAAAAACACGGCAAGGTGGCCATGGAAAATGTGCAAGTCCACTTGGCCAATGCGCAGGTGGACATTGGTCATATGACCTAAATATTTTAATGCAACCTTCCTAAAATTCTACGTACATTGTGATTTATTTTTTTTACATTTCAGCCAAATTTAAAGTGCAAATCACTTTTTTGGCCCAAAAACCTATGAAACGTTTTGTGAAAAATTCTCAAATTTGGAAACCGAAATGGAACAAATTCGCACATCTGTACTGCACTATTTGTTTTTTTAATAATGTTTTAAGGATAAGACTCACTCATAAACCAGACGTGTGATAATTTGCACCCACTCAGCTAGAGATCGAGTTCCCTTCCACCCATGGTCCACCCTGGTACTCGATTCATCGTTGTTAATGGTGAAATCTTTTAATGTTTCATTTTCTCCCTATAAGGGATTTTACATGTGATACTACTTTTTTTTTATCATCCTTTGCAGGTTAGTTTTTTCATACACACACAAGCCCTTGCTTGATATAAATGCCACATTACGAAGCATTGCAATTCCGTGGGACACCCTTCTGACACCTTCCAGGGAAACCACTTATGGTCATTCCCTTGAAATAGTTTGGCAACATACCACGTATTTTCTTGACAAAGTTTAACGGGTAAAAAGTTATTTGCCATGTTCGCGAACTCCAGTGACGATTTCCACATCTCACTATAGCTACATATCCCACAGCTGTGCGATAAATCATTGTTCCCATTTATGGTTTTCAACCATATAGAACATCTCCCTATTTAACTCACCTGGTTGCTTCTAAGTGTATCTGAAATCCTCTAATACTTTACTTCTACTCCCTGTTTGCTATGAGTAACTCTACTTTTTTTGACTGTATATTCTGTTCTTTTAATGCGACCATGTATTTTATAACTCCGTACTTGAAAACGAGGTAACTCAACTTCCTGGTGTGACAGTAGGGGTAACCATGCCATCATAAAGGTATTTATGCCCGGTCTGGTTAATCTCAAGCCCTGTTTCAGGTTTTAGAGTGTCAGCTCTTCAACCTGTGTATTGTACCTGCAATGAATGTAATTGTATGGCAATAAAGAATGTATGTGTCTTTTGCCTTTTCAGGAGTGCTAACAGTGGAGAGTCTCAGGCTATGAGTTTCAGGGTGGATTTTGCGTAAACGTGTTGTCGGAATGTGTCTACCTAGTCGGGGTCCAATTGCTGGCCATCCCAAAAATGTATCCAGGAGCCGAGTCAGATTCCCGGTACATGTGAAACAGACCTCCTGTAAGGCCGCCACCCATGGCGCCCCGCTTCGGCTTTACCCTCCCGCCGCCCGGGGCGGCAGCGTCCAGTCCCTTGCCCTCTCCTCTCTCTATGCATCTCCTTCTGCACATGCGCGCCACTGGGGCAACGCCCTGCGCATGGTGACGGCTTCTGCTTCCTTCCCCTGCATACTCACTCCCCTCCCCTTCCGTCCTCGCTCTTGCGCGCACCTCCACTATGTCCATATCCCCTGCCGCCAATGTACTTGTTCCCTCCCACACCTGCCCTGCATCCTGCCTCAGCCTATAAACGCTCTACCTTCATCTGACATCACCGCTGGTGGTTCTCATTGGCTCCTATCCATAGTATATAGTGCTACCAGCCCCAGAGCTGATTGCTGAGCATAGTCAGTTTTCGTTGTGCTTGCTTTGCTACAAGCTACTTTCGCAGTCTGCTCTTGTCTTCCGTTACAGACCCTTGCTTGAATCTGGACTCCGACCTCTGGCAACCCTCGAACCCCGGCTCGCCCTACGGACTTCTACCTTCTCCTCGACTTTGGCTTTGGACTCCGACTACTCTTGATCTCCGACCCCGACTACTCCGGCAATACCTCTCTACTATCCTACACTCTCTCCTGCCCCGAACCAGCTATCCACACTACTCTGCTTACCGACCCGCTCACGCGCTGTAGGGCGGTGGTTTTTCCGTATCCCCACCTCGGCCTCGCAGTCCAGTTCGGTTTGTGGTGAGCCTCTATAGTCCCGTTACTATGCTCAGCCCAACAGACCTGGAATCAGCCGATGTGGGTCGACGCTTAAGCGAACACATGGCACGTGGCCAAGACGGCAGGTCACCAGGGATCAAAACGACTATCGACCTCTTGCAACGAACCTTTGGTGCCAGGCATGCGCAAGGAATTCAACACTTTCGTCTCAGCATGTCCCCCTGCGCACAAAACAAGATCCACGGAATAACCCTCCAGGACTCCTGCACCACCCCTTCCATTCCCGATCACCCATGGGAACATCTCTCGATGGACTTTATTGTCGACCTCCCCAAATCTAAGGGTATGGACACTATACTAGTAGTGGTTGATCGCTTTTCTAAACAACACACACTTTATCCCACTCAAAGGCCTACCCAGCGCCCCTAAACTTGCCGAGGTATTTGTGAGGGAAGTCTTCAGGATCAATGGGTCACTCACCCAAACCATAGTCTCTGATTGTGGTCGCAATTTGTCTTGAGATTCTGGAGGGCCATCTGTAAAAACTTAACGTGGCGCTTCACTCTCCTCGGGATTCCACCCACAGAACCAATGGTCAAACGGAACGAACCAATCAGTCCCTGGAGCAGTTCCTTCATTGTTTCATATCTGACTCTCAGACAATTGCTCGACCTACTGTACTCCCCTGGGCAGAATTCGCTCATAATAATCTCAGGAATGATCCAACTACAGTCTCCATTATTTTCTAATTTTGGCTTTCATCCCTCCACCCTTCTCATCTGGACCTAGTACAGAAGTTCCGGGCCGCAGAAGAGAGGATCTTCAAGCTTCCTGGTCTAGGATTCAGATAATCTCAGAGGGGGCCACTGCTATGCAGAAGAGACAGGCTGATCGCCATCGTCAGAAACCACCCAATTATGCCCCGGGTCAGAAGGTATGGGCTATCCACAAAGAACATACTGTTAAAATTCACATCCCCGAAGCTGGCACCACAAGCCATTATCGTCTCCATTCTCTATATTGGAGAGGATTAATCTGGTTACCTACCGACTGAAACTACCTGCAACTATGAAGATTCCCTCTACCTTTCATAGTTCTCTTATTAAAACCATACATCCCAATTCTCAGATCCGACACAGCACACCGCTGGTCCGGGCATTTCATCTCAAATTTCCCTTAAGCCTGGTATGGATCGTCCGGAGTCCGCACCCTGAGGGGTGGGGGGGGGGATACTGTAAGGGCCGCCACCCACCCACCCGCTTCAGCTCTTCCTCCTCCGCCACCGGGGGCGCGCGTCCGGTCCCGTGGCCTCTCCTCTCTCCCTGCATCTCCTTCTCACATCGTGCCGCCGGGGCAGACCCCTGCCGCGTGCGGCTTCTGATTCCCTCCCTGCATACTCACTCCTCCCCTTCCTTCGCGCATCGCGCGCACGCACCACTATGTCCATCTCCACTGCCGCCAATGTACTTGTTCCTCCCCACACCTGCCCTGCATCCTGCCTCGCCTATCAGCGCTCTACCTTCATCTGACATCACCGCTGGTGGTTCTCATTGGCTCCTATCAGTATATAGTGCTACACAGCCCAGAGCTGATTGCTGAGCATAGTCAGTCTCTGGTTGTGCTTGCTACAAGCTACTCTCTCCATTCTGCTCTTGTCTTCCATTACAGACCCTTGCTTGAATCTGGACTCCCACCTCCCCCTCGGCACCCTCGAACCCCGGCTCGCCCTACGGACTTTTCTACCTCTCCTCTCCTCGACTTTGGCCTTGACTCCGACTATCTTGATCTCTCTCCGACCCCGACTCCGGCAAGTACCTACTCTACGATTCTACACTCCCTGCCCCAACCGGCTATCACACTATCTGCTTACCGGACCCGCTCACGGCGGCTGTAGGGCGGTGGTTTTCCTGTATCCCCACCTCGGCCTCGTGGTCCAGCCCGTTTGTGGTAAGCACCCTATAGTCCCGTGACACCTCCGGAAAAATCCTTTCTGGAAAGCAGTTACGCGGCTACTGCACGGATGCCCTGCTTCAGCATAGACCAAAAGGTAAAGGGGGCATAGGGATTGCTTTCCCGGTACAGTCAGGGGTCCCTAGTTAGTGGGAGTCCCCCCAGTTATGCCCAGAACCCGGACCCGGTATTGGGGTTTGGAGTGTCTCCAACCATCCATAAGGTTGCGAGAGTGAAATTATTTCTAAGTCCAGCTTCGGTACTATAGAATCAACTCTGAACTTAACCTAGTGTTTATATGAAGCATCTTTTTTAGTAAACTTCTTATAGGAAGGCCTAGGAGCTCTGAAATGACTTTGCACGTCTTTTCAGTAATCCTAGGGGAGGAGGGACTTAGAAGAATTTTGTGAGATTTTATTAACATGGTGTATAAAGGTATATATGTTTTATGCACTGTATAGGTGCCATTGATTCTGCTCGGGTCCCGGACTTGAAAGTCTCAGAGATGCCAAGGTGTCAGGGCGGGCGTAGTCCCGAATTATACTCGAGTACCCCACATCCGGCATGAATAGGGCTATCCAGCGACCATTTGCTCATCCCCAGACTCTGAGGAGCTTGGCTCATGGGTGGGTTCAATATCTAAGTGGCAGGTGCCAGGTTGGCGCATGCCCTTGGCAGAATTGAAATCCATGCCCACCAAGCTTCAAGGTTTCGGCAAATCGCTGATAAGCTGTAGAAATTTTTCCACGCTCTGATTTGTTGAGGTATTCTGTGAAGCAAGGGAGTCCCCGAAGATGTTACGACGGAGACGGATGCCAGAAGTGTTGTACTCACATGTAGTTCTGTAAAATTACTTGTTGTTCCAATAAATTATCTTGTACTCACCGAGCTTTTTCGCCCCCTGTTGGGCATACCAGAGGGAGTGAACTGCTTCTACTAGGAACCCCCACACATCATCTTTGGGTACTATCCCTTGACGTGGATTCCTCCAAAAGAAACCCTGACAAGATTGGCTCACACTTGTCCGTGTGAGTAAGTCTGGCATAGCCATTTTTTGATATATTCAATACTCTTCCCTGTGTGTATGCTTGTTCCATTTAGTGGATTATATATATAAGTATTTATTACCTTTTCTCTCTTATATGCGCTCACCATCTCGACAAGAAATCTTTATTGGTGGAGATCAAGGAAGGATCTCATAAAGGTTGAGCTGCAGTTCCAAAGGGCCAGTATACAATGTTGTTTGTTTTTAGGCTCCCACGTGTGTTTGTATATTTTACATCTGTATTATTGTGAGGTGTAAGGGAGCGCCGTATTTCTTTCCACTTTTCCATTCTGTGAATGGACTGAAATCGTAATAAAACCCCAGCGCCAATCGGGTCAGCAGATTCTAAGCGCCAAGACAGCAGCGGCAAATTCAAAGACCAAAAGATGCTCTTGGAGAATAGATGGGAGCTGAAATATTTTCTAAGTTCTGACCTTTTGCGGCCAAGTTCTTCAGATCGAACATAGTGGTCGCGGCTGGAACTGGCACGCCGATTAGAGTTCCAGGAGGTTTGGATTACTTCGGTCGGTCAAACTATTTCAACACTGCAGAGACTATCCAACGGTGGTGTGTGGAACTTCATGCCGATTTGCGTTCCAGGACAGTCCCCGGTCAACTGCAAACTTGTTTTAAGTACTGTAAAGGGTAGGAAACTCTATTTTTCCCCAGACCCCGTAAGCGTGTTTTCCTCTTGTATTTTGTGATTCACTGTGTACGTCTGTTTCAAAGGAATAAATGACAATTGGTTTTACTTCTTGGTTTTGCTCAGTGATATGATCCCGGTATAAGGTGTAATTTCCGTGTCTCCTGTGACACCTGGTAAAATATTTTTATAAATAAAATAAATAATATTCATAAATGGTATCTTGGTAACCTTCTTTGGTGCCTGACTGAACAATACCCTTAACCACATATTGCAGTCTGTTCCTGGGTTTTCTAGTCCTACTACATGTGGGATCAGTTGAGATTAACGCTACATTATTGGATAACCCCTATTTTTCCCCCTATTATTTTGGAGAAGTTTTGGGGTCTGTAAGTTTGTTATCAAGGAGCAGCATACTGTATTCATATACAGTGCTAGCGCAAATATATGTGCTGTTTAAGCCCCTGTGCTTCTGTAGGGATCTGCACACAGTGGTTTCTAAACAGGTATCGTCTATACTATCTTACTCTTTTTATAGCTCCCCAAATAATAATTATACCCTGTGCTATTTTGTTGCTTGTGTTACTCATCAGTCACACAGGTAGTGGGGCGTATGTTGGGTGGGGACTTCAGAGCGTTTCTAAATGTGACGTATTGTTAGTGGCAAGATGTATTTAGGCAGCACAGTATGGCATGGTGACATTAAAAAGGGCGAAGCAGAGATGGCAACATTGCATGATGGAGATGTACCTTTTGCTCTTCTGTCTTCTGTCTTCATTGCCCAAGGTAAGATGCAGAAACGCTATGCTAGAGGTTTTGGGACAGTTTTGGGGTAAAATCAAAGACATTAGTGAACGAGTTCACTGTACTCAATGGTGTAGAGATACAAATCCTGGTAAACTAAGAATACAGGTACATATAGCCTGGCAACTGAGATTGAGAACCCCAAAGGGTGACTTGAGACATGGGTAAAGATCCTGGGACTCTTGATATACCAAATATACAGCACATGAGAAGCAATTAAAGGGTGTGATAAAATGTCTATACGTGTAGATATAAATCTATGAATTGTTGATGGGGGTTCGTTTCCTATCTAGAGATATTTACTGTATCTAAAGGGGGTTCTGAATGTTTAAAGCAGCACATGATTTTATCAAATGTCTGTGTGCACAGACAGAGATGTTGTGTATTGTGATGTGGGGAGTCCTGGATCACTAGACATGTCTGTGTGCCCAGAAAGAGATGTGTGCATGTGATGTGGGGATGTTCTGGATTGGAGACATGCCTGTGTGCAACAGAAAGAGATGTGTGCATGTGTGTGGGGAGTTCTGGATCAGTAGACATGTCTGTGTGCACGAAAGAGATGTGGGCATGTGATGTGGGGAGTTCTGGATCCGGAGACATGTCTGTGTGCAGAGAAAGAGATGTTGCATGTGATGTGGGGAGTCTTGATCAATAGACATGTCTGTTGTGCACAGAAAGAGATGTGTCGTTGTGTGGGGAGTTCTGGATTAGCACTTGTCGTGTGCACAGAAAGAGATGTGTGCATGTGATGGGGAGTTCTGATTAGGAACATGTCTGTGTGCACAAAGAGATGTGTGCTGTGATGTGGGGATTTCTGGATTAGGACACATGTCTGTGTGCTCAGAAAGAGATGTGTGCATGTGGGGTGTTCTTGATCAGTAGACTGTCCTGTGTGCACAGAATAGATGTGTGCATGTGATGTGGGAATTCTGGATTAGGAGACATGCCTGTGTGCACAGAAATAATGTGTGCATGTGATGTGGAGTTCTGGATCATAGACATGCCTGTGTGCACAGAGAGAATGTGTGCATGTGATGTGGGAGTTCTGATCAGTAGACATGCCTGTGTGCTCAGAAAGATGTTGTGTGTGATGTGGGGAGTTCTGGATCGTAGACTATGCCGTGTGCTCAGAAAGAGATGTGTTCATGTGATGGGGGAGTTCTGGATCAGGAGACATGTCTGTGTGGCACAGAAAGAGAGGTGTGCATGGATGGGGGAGTTCTGATCAGGGACAGTGTCTGGTGCACAGAAATATGTGTGTCATGTGATTGTGAGGAGTTCTGGACTAGGAGACATGCCTGTGTGCACAGAAAGAGATGTTGTTCATGTGATGTTGGGGATTTCTGGATTAGGAGACATGTCTGGTGTGAGTGAAAGAGATTGTGCAATGTGATGTGGGGAGTTCTGGATTAGGAGACATGTCTGTGTGCACAG
>WSYH01009598.1:0-25590 GCA_036426205.1 Ascaphus truei | reverse complement strand
GTGTGGTGGTGTGTGTGTGTGTGGGTGTGTGTGTGTGTGTGTGTTGTGTGTGTGTGTGTGTGTGTGTGTGTGTGTGTGTGTCTGGGTGGCAGTGTGTGTCAGTGAGTATATCGGTTTGTCTGAGTTTCAGTAAATGTGTCTGTGTGTGTTCGGTGCCTGTTGTGTGTCGTGTGAGTGTTTCCCAAGTGTGTTGCCTGTCACAGATATATATATATATATACCTATATATATATACCTGTGTGTGTATATATACAGAAATGCTGGGGGGTCAATAAAACTCGGGCTCCTGAACATTCTGCCTGGCTCCCAAGTTCGTTTTTAAATATTTTTGTTTACCCAAAACAGTAATTCCCATACACCTGTATATTAGCTGGCAGTAATTCCCATACACATGTAATATTACTGGCAAGTAAGCCATACACCTGTATATTAGTTGGCAGTAATTCCGGCATACACCTGTATGTTAGCTGGCAGTAATTCCCATACACTTGTATGTTATCGGCAGTATTTCCCATACACCTGTAAATGGTCGGCTGGCAGTATATCCCATACACCTTATGTTTACTGGCAGTAATTCCCATACACCTGTATGTTATCGGCCCGATTTCCCATACACCTGTATGTTGCTGCAGACATTCCCATACACTTGTATGTTAGCTGGCAGTAATTTCCGCATACACTCTATGTTAGCTGGCAGTATTCCGCATACAAACCTGTATATTGCGGCAGTATTCCACATACACCTGTTTGTTAGCTGGCATTAATTCCCCATACAACCTGTATATTAGCTGGCACTAGAAATGGTATGTTAGCTGGCACTAGGATGTAATGGCATGTTTTACTCCTGTATGTTAGCTGGCAGTAATTCCCATACACCTGTATGTTATTCTGGCAAGTAATTCCCATACCCCAGTTATGTTAGCTGGCAGTAATTCCCTAAGCACCTGTATGTTAGCTGGCATTATTCCCATACACCTGTATGTAGCTGGCAGTATTCCCATACACCTGTATATTAGCTGGCAGTAATGGGAACGGGGAAAGGGGATGGATTCGAGAAGGACAAAAGAGGGGGAAGAGAGCGAGAATAAGAGAGAAGGGGGTGAGATGAACTTGGAAGGTGAGGGTGGAACGGAGGGGGGGGACAGGGGGCAGAAGAGCAGCGAAGGGACAAAAACAAAGAAGGGGGAGGGCAGGAAAGAGAGGTAAGAAACATAGCAAGGACAGGAGGAAAGCAAGTACGGGAAATAGAAGGGAGGGGGGCGCAGAAAAAGGGTAAAAGGGCAGAATACAAGAGTTAAGAAAAGGGGGTTTGTGAAAGAAAAGAGGACAAAGTGAACTAGCAAAGCAGAGGAAAAGCCGAGAAGGTTACGATCAGGATGAAGGAGTGGTTCGGCGTGAGAGAAGGGACAAATGGTTTAGAGGGGGAGGGATATTTAGCGGACACAAAACGATAGAACGATGGAGCTCGGAGAATGATGAGATGTATGGCGTAGGAAAAAGAGGGAGAAGCAGGCTACAAAAAACAAAAAAGAACTAAAGGGAAGAAAGCAAGAAAACAGAGAGGGTAAAGAAGGAAAAGGATTAAGAATAGATGAGGGCGATGTAATGGAATGCGAAAAAGTCGAATGGGTGCCTTGTATCGGGAGTAGGAGAAGGAATAGTTGAGCAGAGGCGGGAGGAAAAAGGACGGGAGAGAAACAGCTAGAAAGGGAAGTGCTAAGGTACGCTGAAAGATGGAAGAAAGACAATTGGCGAGAGAAAGATTAGAGAAAGGTTAATAGCGTGACTAGAGAGGTGTGATGGCGTAGTTGGGGGTGGGCAGGCGGGGAGAAAGGCGAGGTGCTGAGGAAGTATAGGGTTAGAGGAGAGAGGTCAGGGGCGTAAGGGGGGGGAGTAAGAAAAGGGAGGAGAAGGAGAGTGCTGAAAGGGGGAGGGAACGACACAAGAGGGACGTAGGGGACGCGGAGTAGAGATTCGAAGAAAAGAAAGTAAGTGAGGTGAAAGACCGGGGAGTCCCAGAAGCCATCACCAGTCAAGGTGCAAAAGGAGTAAATGGCGATTGTGGAGATAGAAGAATGTTATAAAGTATAGACGCGATGCCGATGGAAGAAGGGGAAAAAAAGGGGCATGAAAATAGAAGGGTGGGAGGGGGGGGGTGGGGTAGAGAAGGCGGCAGGGAGAAAGAGCTCAGGGAAAAATGATCGAGGGAGAGGCAATAAGGGGATTAGGCAAAGTGTGAAACGAGGATGAGAAGGGAAAAAATACAGATACCGGAAGGGGAGAGGTAAAGGTAGGTATGTTGGGGAGGGGAAGATTAAGTATAAAAGAGACAAGAGAAGTGGGGCGTGGACAATGGGAACGAGAAGAGGTCAGGGGATGTGGTAGGGAAAAGAAGACAGAAAGTGGAGAAAACGGGGTGGGAGTAACATATGGCAGAGAGTAAATGTAAATCGGGGAAGTGATGGAAATAATCGACAAGCAAGAAGGAAGTGTGGAAGGGGTAAGGAGATATCCGAGAAAGAGAGGCAGTGGGGACAGCCGTCGAAGGTACAAAATGAAGAATGGTGAAAAAGGGGCGGAGCGAAATGAAACGGGGTGGGAATTGGTAAAGGGAAGAAACACTGAAGAAGGGGACAAAACACAAAACATGCTTGGGGAAAGGACTTGGCGAGTGGGCTGAGAACCAGAGATGGCACGAAGGAAGGGAGAAAAGGGGAATCCGCACGGGCTAAAAGGGGTAAGAGGGAAAAGAACTGGAGGAAATGGGGAAAGAACCCAAAAGGGCGACGAAAGAAAGGAAGAAATGGGTGAAGACCAGGGGGGAAACAAAGAACAACTAAAAACAGAATCCATATGGAGGGAAAAAAGACCGCGAGAAATGGCAAATGAAAGAATGGGTAAGAGAGGGGGGGAGGAGCAGTAAAGGGTGGGAAAGGATGGTGATGAAAGGGATAAGATAAAAATAAAGGTAGAATAAAAATAACTTGAGCTAGGTACGTGGGGAAAAGCGAAGAAAGCAAAAGCTAGGGTACCGCTAAGGCAACGGCATAAGAGTTGGGGTGGTAGGCAAGGAAGGCCTGGGCAAAAGTGGAGAGTAATATCCAGGCAGGAGAAGTGAATAGGAGGGGGGAAGAGTCGATGGGAAATGGAAAAGCAAGAAAGAAGACATAGGAGGGGGAAGGAGGGAGCAGGGGCCAGGTTTGGAGAGAGGAAGACGGGAACAAGGAGGGTTGATGTGGGGGTTGGGAAGGGAAGGAGCTAGGGCAGAAAAGAGAGACAAGAAGGTAGCTGGAAAAAGCGGAAAGGTATACGAAAACGAAAATATTAGTGAAACAACGAAGTATGGCGGGGAGAGAAAACAAAGATGATCTCAAAAGGGGGTGAAAGGATACAACAGAGAAAGGGGCAGTTGGAAGGAGAGAGGAACGGGGTAAAAGGCAGTAGGTGCAGGACTCCGGGGGGCGGAGGCAAGCGGAAGAAGGGAAAGAGAAGAACAGGCGAGTAGGACGGTAAGGGGGGGAGTAACCGTGTAAGTAAGGGGAAGTCGGGAGTGGTGAGGCATAGCTGGAGAGACGAACCAAGAAAAGAGAACAAAGGAAAAAACGGCTAATACTAGGAGGGACAAATAAGAAACGAGAAGAGCGAAGTGGCAACCGGGAAGGGAGACGCAACAAGAAAAAGAACAAGGAAGCGACGGGCACATCAAAACAAGTATCTGAATAGACACGCCAGAATCGGAGTGGGGGCGAGGGATGAGAGTTTAGGGAAACGGAGAGGAGTGACGGAAGGCAGGGAGAGCTAGAGTGAAGGTTTAAGTCTAGAGAAATAATAGGACAGATCCGGCGAAGGAAAAAATGAAGTAAATTGGTGGGACTAAGTCCTACAATTGCAATGGTGAAGAAGCAAGAGAATTGGCAGAAGAACAAAAAGGGAAGGACGGGAAGAATAAAGGGGGGCATAGAAAGAGGGAGAAAGGAAAGAAGGATGGAGGGAAGAATGGAAATAGGCAATGAGAGGCAACAGGGGGCAGAGGAATGGCCGGCGGCGGGCGGGCGATGGTCTAAGGAGCTGAAGCAGAAAAAACAGTGAAGACTGAGGGAAGGGAGAGGGCAGTGTACGGATCAAGGGAGTGAAGGATAGAATAGGAATAAGAGGAGGAAAATATAGACGCGTGAAGGGGGGTGGAGTGGGAAGCGGGACAATGAAGGGAGGACAGGTAAGGGGGGGGAGCCAACCATAGAGGTAACGGGTCGGAGGCTGCCCCACAACCTTGTATGTTAGCTGGCAGTAATTCCATACACCTGTATCTTAGCTGCACTAGGAATGTATGTTAGCTGCACGTATGAAATGTATGGCATGTTTTACTCCTGTATGTTAGCTGGCAGTAATTCCCCATACACCTTTATGTAGCTGGCAGTAATTCCCATACACTTGTATGTTAGCTGGCAGTAATTCCCATACACCTTATGTTAGCTGGCAGTAATTCCCATACACCTGTATGTTAGCGGCAGTAATTCCCATACACCTGTATATTAGCTGGCAGTAATTCCCATACACCTGTATGTTAGCTGGCACTAGGAAATGTATGTTAGCTGGCACTAGGAAATGTATGGCATGTTTTACTCCTGTATGTTAGCTGGCAGTAATTCCCATACACCTGTATGTTAGCTGGCAGTAATTCCCATACACTTGTATGTTAGCTGGCAGTAATTCCCATACACCTGTATGTTAGCTGGCAGTATTTCCCATACACTTGTATGTTAGCTGGCAGTAATTCCCATACACCTGTATGTTAGCTGGCAGTAATTCCCATACACCTGTATATTAGCTGGCACTAGGAAATGTTGTTAGCTGGCACTATGAAATGTATGGCATGTTTACTCCTGTATGTTAGCTGGCAGTAATTCCCATACAACCTGTATGTTAGCTGGCAGTAATTCCCATACACCTGTATATATTAGCTGGCACTAGGAAATGTATGTTACGCACTAGGAAATGTATGGCATGTTTTACTCCTGTATGTTAGCTGGCAGTAATTCCACACACCTGTAGTTAGCTGGCAGTAATTCCCATACCCTGTATGTTACTTGCATATCCCATACACCGGTTGTTAGCTTGGCAGTAATTCCCATACACCTGTATGTTAGCTGGCATAATTCCCAGACACCTTATGTTAGCTGGCACTAGAAATGTATGACATGTTTTACTCCTGTATGACGCAACATGGAATGTCCATGAAAAGCCAGAAGGTTAATTAACATGCAATGCAAACATACCCAATGAAAAAAGAAATCCTACTATAGAGGAAGCTACGTAAATTGATTATCATATCATGCGTTAATCAATTCACCCCATCATTCCCAATGCCAGAAACCTTAATGCAGGAAGTAAGGCAACCGCGCATGCAGACAAAATGCAAAACATACAGTATAGATCACTTTATCCAGTCCTCTTACGCTTTATGCAGGATACATTATTTCTGTTGTAATGCTTACAAATTAATTGAAGCTGAAGTAATATCCAAAATAAGTAATAAAAGTGCACTGTATTTGAAAAATGATCTATTTATTGCTCATAGAACTGCCGTGCTATAGAAACGAATTACCTGCATCAAAGTCACAGCTCCTAGATAGAAGTTTATGATGCAATAGAGATTATACATACAATCATTTATTGACAGACTTTACTTGGAAATCTACATGAGGAAAGAATGCCTTTTTATAAAATCGATAGCAGGGACAGGAAGAAAGCCTCGTAGAAGGAAAGCTCTGTTAGCATAGAAAGTCTACGCTTTGTCTGGAGTGTGTTTCCGACATGAAGCTCTAGTAATGATATGTCGTTATTAACAGAAGCCTAGCTGCACCCGAACCAAGCGTGTTCTAGTGTATTGGGAGTGTCTAGCTGGTGATCGGTTAGTGCGGTAGGAAATAGAAGTATCAGTTCTACTCCCTTTTGATGACTTTTTAAATTAACAAGCATGTTTGTACATTATTTTTCTGTTTTGTTAAATATTTACTTATTTATTATTTTCGTATTACTATACTGTACACCATTCGCAACAATCTGTGATACAGAATATATATCACCTTCCATTTTGATTCCCAGCGCAGTGCACGAATTTTTGCACGAGTCCCTGCCCTGTAGATGTTTTTTTTAACCCCCAGTCGTTCACTTTGGCTAATTGGAAAATCCTCGTGTTTACTTAAACCCAACATGTACTTCCATACCAATCTGCATTCACATGGCAGCATGTTTCAGCTGCATTGATTAAAAATATAGTTGATATAAATTGGTTGTGTTGTATGCGATCGA
Organism: Ascaphus truei; assembly: GCA_036426205.1. NCBI lineage: Eukaryota > Metazoa > Chordata > Amphibia > Anura > Ascaphidae > Ascaphus > Ascaphus truei. Next base: position 19,278 of record WSYH01009598.1, on the reverse strand, counting down.
TCACGCTATAATATTGCATTTGCTGGAAGTTATATAATGCTGCTATAACGCATATGAAAATACAGAGGATTCTTGGTAGCTGCAGTACAAGGCAAGAGGATGAAAGAAACTGTTTTTGGTAACATATGGAATAATCCATAATGGATCAATAAAGCACAGAACGGGATCACATGATCTGTGCACAGTTCTTCATCTGTAGAATAAATTCCACAAACTTCAATAAATATAAGCTCATAGAAATCTGTATCTCAAAACACAAATGTTCATAGAAACATTAGTATCAGGACATGCACTGTGACCATGATCCAAGCATCACTTTAATAGAGGTTGGTATGTCCAACTATTTATAGGTTGGCTATACTCCTGTGTGATTCTTCTCCCTAATAGCAAAGACAAGATATTTTCTCTGCCAGAATTTTGTTGAGCCGCATTAAAACTTTACATGTCATCTGGAATAGTCTAGCTTTTTCATGTCGTAGAAAACTGACTACATTTCTCTACTCACTGTCTGAAAACTGACTTCCATTGTCTAAGAACGAAAGTAGAATGTGAATGCACTAAGGAGTGTCGCACTGTAATTTATTTTTAACATTGAATTGTCCTTTGGTTCTTGATTTCCAATGTGTTAGTATTACTGGTTGTGGACGTCTCCCTGCAAAACTAGTGTGCATACCCAAGGATGGACAGGTTCTCAGGTCCAAAACCCAACCCATCGCTCTCAGTCGAATTAAAAGTGCCTCAGATTTATGGCAAGAATCCAGGCAGAAACACTTTGATTTTGCTTTTGAGCATCGCTTCCAAAACTAGCATCTGAAAAGGACTACCTGACCGTTAAACTAGCATTCTAGTGGGGTCTGAGTTGGGGGCAGAGCCCCCACTGCCACCACACATGGTGGTGAAAAGGGAGTATTTTCCATGAATTTGAGGGAAGTTCTTGAGAACCCAGGGATTGAAGCAGTGGATCCATAATAATGTTGTGGCAGTGTGATATTTTAAACTTTTTGGTCCCTAGGTGGCAATGCTGTACCCTTTGTGACTTCCAATGGATGTTTACCAGTTTTGTAGGGGAGATTGTAATTAACCGCTTTGGAAAAGGACCTCTCTGTATTCACGGTCGTTATGCGGGACCATTTCAGTGATCATGGGGTGCAATCCTGGGACGGTGCCCTGTGGCTCGCATCATAACTTAAGAATTGTCAGTCTGGCCGGCACAAAACCGCGGGAACCCATCCAGGAGCTAAATATATCGAACATTTCATAGTTTTGTTTAAAGGAGGAAAGGCAAAATAAAGGGTTTTTAGTGAGTGTGTTTTTTAATGGATAGTTTCGGTCCTCGTGTCTGTATTTCCCTGGTTTTCATATATACATATGGCTCATAAATGTCATGCGGAATGGGTTGGTAATTAATGGTGGGTACAGGACCAACCTCTCTCTCTCCTTTCTTGAATGGCATGTACTATGTATGTACAGTAATGTATGTACATATGTATGTACTCTGTTGTATGTAATGTGCAGTATGTATGTTACTGTTTGTATGTATGTGCATATTATGTACTGTGTATTATGTGCAGTTGTATTTGGTTCAGTATGTATGTGCAGTATTATGTACTGTTTTGTGTATGTTCAGTATGTAGTACTGTTTGTATGTATGTACAGTATGTATGTACTGTTTGTATGTTGAAGGTATTATGTTACTGTTTGTATGTATGTACATATGTATGTACTGTGTGTATTTACAGTAGATTTTTATGTATTGGATTACCGTGTATGTACTTTAATGTATAGGACACGCTTTTATTACTGTATATGTGTAGAAACATATTTAATGTATTAAGCAATGTAAGGATAAACCTGTTTGACTTAAATATGTATGAGTATCGATATGTAAATCTAACACAAAGTAATAGGTAAATGTACATGTAACCTTTCATTGAGGGTTTAATATGCTGTTCCTCACCTTAAGTGCTGATAAATATTTTTTTATATACTGATTCAACACAAAGACTGTATTCTGTTATATATGATTTAAATATTGCAAATGATCTAGGGAGAGGATATAGTTTCCCCATGAGACACATTCCTAAGCCAGCAAAGATGTAAAAAAGCAGGAATATGAAAAGCACGAATGACAGATGCATTACGATCAAATGACGCACAAGAATATATATAATATATTTAGCTAAAGAAGCAGTCCCCACAGCTTGAGATGTTTTTTTGCATTTGTATCTTATATTTTTTTAACTTTTTACCTGAACCGGGGAATTCCTGATTCTGATTCTTGGTTCTTCCACTAGGTAAGAATATGTACCATAGAACACCACACAATGGCCCCGGGTCAGGCTCCCTCGGGCAGGCCAATAGGAAGTTGCAATGTTATCGGGTGATGACAGGCTTTCTATTGGTTACCCCACCCCTTTGACCTGTGTTTTACGTTTGGTTTCACATAAATAATCACAAAATAATAGCTCTTACTGGTGGGGACGGGGTATGAGGGGGGGGGGTGGGAGGGAGTGTGGGGGGGTCCACAGAGATCAAGGGAACATAGGAGTGTCACTCTGAAAGACCTCCCCAGTTCCAGTTCGTAATATAAAAAATTAATTCTAATTTATAATACAGGGTTGTTTTCAGGGGGAACTACTAAGAGTGAAAAGTACAATTGTATATCAGGCGTCGTGTTCTTGGATCCTATTTTCTCCTTGAGCCGGGTATGTCCCTGTCATAGTGGTACAGTACTAACCTAATTCTTGATCCTTCACAATATTTATGTATGTCCTTTTTCCTTTGGCGAGTGGTTGATGGCGATGTTCCTGGAAGTGAAACGGCGCATTCTTTAGACAGCACATCAATTACCATCAGGAGCCGTAACACACAGCTCAATCGATAAGTCCCTGGACCATACGACCACCCACCATAATACGGCAATTATTCCTGTTCCCCTGGACACGCTCACCGGAGGCCGAAACTCAGCACTCCTAACCTCATAACTGCGGAAACACAGGGAGGAAGCTATTAAAAGGTCCAAGATCACTTTCAAGACTATGCAATTGTCTCAATCTACAGATAAGCAGTATTAATTGATGTTGATTTCGTCTTGCAGTGACCTGTGGGAAAAGGTGTTCTGTTTGGTGCCACGGTAACGTGAAATCCCTGGTGGTATTGCAATATAGTTGACAATGGCTTAAAAAGTACAATCCCCATAAACAAGAGCCAAAAAACATCAAAATGTGGCTAATCTAACCATCTAAAACCACTTTGGCTTTTTATTTTAGTGGAATTTGAATTACAACTTTAATTGTCTATGGATCTCTAAATGGGAGTGGTTTGTCATCATTTGGTTTTTATTTTGGTTTTTTTTTTAACCTTAGTCCCACCTTGTCCAATCAGCAGCCAATCAGTTAAGTTGTGAGAAAGAGATAACTGTGTTTCTTGAACCCACAGGGCATCCACACAAATTTAGCAGCCGAGGACAGCAACCCCTTCCCAGGTCCTCAGATCACCAGTTAACAACAAACCAACTTCCAAAAATGAAATTACAAAAACTTACAGGTGTGAGATTTCGGTGTGAGAAATGCATTATACCGAGTGTAATCTTCAAAATGTCAGTGCCAGTGGTACGCATTTGTTTTAGGAGAGATTGCCCCTTTTATCACTAAGCCAAATAATCTGTTATTTTTTTCACTAAAAAATTCAGAATCGATTTGAAATTGTAGTATTCCGAAATATTTAAAGCAACAATTCCACTTGTGAGATTTATTGTTGCATTATTAAACCCAAGGAACTGAACGTACAACCAGGGATCCTCAGGGACTCAACGAGGCTTACTCAGGGACTGTTCAGAGAATAATTACGGTGCAACTGGTGAAACAGTCTGGCGGCAAATCATGTGCCGAGATTCATGTCGTTGCTGCTTACTATTTGTCGACACTGGCACCTTGTTTGATAGGACAACCGGCACCGTAATCATAATTATCTCAGAACCGGGGACTACAGACTGACAATAGTGGTTTTTCAATTCAGAGGACCCCCTGAATTGCAATTATTACAAAAAACATCTGGCGGGATTACACCCTTTCATTATTTTGGTTTTATGCCCACAAATGATGAAGGATTTATCGTATCTTTCATTTAGTCTCTAAGTTCTAAAGTCCTTTGTTTGTAAACTTTAACCTAGTTACCACAATAATATGCTTACATGAACTGAATAAGGGGAGGGTATGTCCTTGGAGTTCACACGGCCAGGGGTGTTCCGTGTTGTAGTTTCATTGGACGGTGTTTCCGTTGTAGTTCATGGAAGGGGTGGTCTGGTGTAAGTTTCTATGGAGGTGTTTGTCTGGTGTCGTTTTATTGAGGGGTGTCTGGGTGTAGTTTCATAGAAGACGTGTCGCGGTGTGTTTATGGAAGGTTGGTCCGGTGGTAGTTAGGAAGGTGTGTCTGGTGTACAAAAAAAAAAGTTTCAAAAATCTGGAAGGTGTGTCCTGGTGTAGTTTATGGAAGGGGTTGTCCGGGTTGTAGTTTATGGAAGGGGTGTCGCGGTAGTTTATGGCAGGGGTGTCCGGTGGTAGTTTTATGGAAGGGGTTCCTGGTGAAGTTTAGGGAAGGGGTGTCTGTGTAGTTTATGGAAGGGGTGTCTGGTGTAGTTTATGAAGGTGTGTCTGGTGTAGTTTTTATGTAATGGTTGGTCGGGTAAATCATGGAAGGTGCAGTGTCCCGGTGTAGTTTATGGAAGTGGGTTCCGGTAGTTTATGAAGGGGTGTCCGTGTAGTTCATGGAAGGGGTGGTCTGGTGTAGTTTATGGAAGGGGTGTCTGGTGTAGATCATAGGAAGGTGTGTCCTGTGTGTAGTTTTTATTGAAGGGGTGTCCTGTGTAGATCATGAAGGTTTGTCTGGTGTAGTTTATGGAAGGGGGTTTCCGGTGTGTTCCTGGAAGGAGGTCCTGGTGTAGTTTAGGCAGGTGTGTCCGTGTAGTTTCATGGAAAGGTGTGTCCGTGTAGGTTTTTATGGAACGGGGGTGTCTGGTGTAGTTCGTGGAAGGGGTGTCTGGTGTAGTTTATGGAACGGTGTCCCGGTGTAGTTTAATGGAATGGTTGTCCGGTGTATAGTTTTATGGGAGGGGTGCTGTTGTAGTTAGGGAAGGGGTGGTCTGGTGTGAGTTGTATGGAAGGGGTGTCTGGTGGTAGTTTATGGAAGGGGGTCTGGTGTAGTCATGCAGGTGTGTCCGTGTAGTTTAAATGGATGTGGTTGTCCGGTTTAGTTCAACATGAAGGGTTGTCTGGTGGGTAGTTTAGGGGGGTGTCTGGTGTAGAGCATTAACTGTGTTTCTGGTTAAGTTTATGGAAGGGTCCGGTGTAGTTCATGGAATGTTGTCCTGGTGTGTTTATGGAAGGTTGTCCGGTGTAGTTCTGGAAGGCTGTGTCCGGTGTAGTTTATGAAGGGGGTGTCTGGTGTAGTTTATGGAAGGGGTGTCTGTGTAGTTCATGGAAGGGGTGTCTGGTGTAGTTTATGGAACGGTTGTCCGTTGTAGTTCATGGGAAGGTGGTCTGAGTGTAGTTTAGTATGGAAGTGTGTCCTGGTGTAGTTTATGGAACGGGTGTCGGTGTAGTTCATGGAAGGTGTGGTCTGGTGTAGGTTTTATTAACTGGAACGGGTTTCCGGTGTAGTTTATGGAAGGGGTGTTCGGTTATTTAACAGTTTTTTTTGCACTAAATTCATACAGGTAGAATATGATCACTTATCTCTGTCCTTTCTTTCTTTCTCTTTGTTATAGTGCTGAAGCCCACCAGGACATCAGATAAGTGGGAATGCTGGGATGAATTTAAGATAACTTCGAAGGCATTCTGACAATCTTGTGTGAGATGTACGCACAGCTATTTACCATGTAACCTTCACGTTAACTGCATTTAAAAAAGTGAAAATAAATGATCCATATGGCCCTTCCCCGCTCGCTTCGCTCCCTCGGCGGCCCATTTCTTTCGTGCCGCCGCACACCTCTGCTGTGTTGACTCCATGCATGCCCCGCACACAAACACAAAGCTTTTATTCAACTTTCCCGCTCCTTTCTAGAACTATTTTCTCTTGGCGGTTCTATCTATACGGCCTGCCCTGTATGTAGCGATGATCCTCATTTCCTGCAAAGTTAAAATTATTTGTGCACAGGAGACAGTCCTGCATGGTAGTAGAGCAGGCAAAGCAACCGTATTATTATTATTTAAAGTATTATCATTTCGGACTTGCATTTTTCAACTACATTTATTTACGACATGTTTTAGAAGCATAGTGCTACTGTAACATTTCCAGAGAAAGATGTGTAGCAATATTTCTTTGGGGTATAAGTAGAAAAACCTTACGTTTAGAAGTTAAAACTGCAGGGCATAGCACCAGGAGTCTTTAGACTCTGTTTACTGTTGTAGAAGAACTTTTGAGGGTTTAATTAAAAGTCTCTTGCAGTACAACTATAGTGTTATCTACAAGGTTGAGGGGGATCTCTGATGGGGGTTGGACGTAGTGTCGTGGACTGGTTGGGGTGGGAGTTTCAGCCACTGTGGTTGGGGTGGTTCTCAGTACTGGGGGTTTGGGGGGAGTGTCTGACTGGGAGTGGGGGGGGACTCTGTGACTTGGGTTGGGTGGGGGTCTCAGTGACTGGGGGGGGGGGTTTTTTGGATTGTGGTCTCAGTGACTGGGGTTTGGGGGGAGTCTGACTATGATAGGGTTGGGGTGGAGGTCTCAGTGATGGGGTATGGGGGGGAGTTGCCCTGACTGGGAGTGGGAGGGGGAGAAACTCTTTGAATGAGGGTTTGGATGGGAATCCAGTGACTGGGGGTTGGGGGTGGGGGTCCTCAGTGGACTGGGGGTTGGTGAGTCTCAGTGACTGGGTGTGGTGTGGGGTCCTCCAGTGCTGGGGGTTGGGGTGGGGGTCCTCAGTGACTGGGGGTTTGGGGTGGGGGTCTCAGTGACTGGGCTTGGATGGGAGTCCTCAGTCACTGGGGGTTGGGGTGAGCGTCTCAGTACTGTGGGCTTGTGGTTTGGTATTCCTCATGAACTGGGGGTTGATGGAGTCTCAGTGACTGGGGTGTTGGATGGGAGCTCGGTGACGGGTTGGGGTGGGGGTCCTCAGTGACTTGGGGTTGGGGTGGGGGTCTCATGACTGGGGGTTTGGGGGGGGGTCTCAGTGACTGGGGGGTTGGTGGGAGTCTCCAGTGACTGGGGTTGGAGGTCGCAGTGTTGGGTCTCAGGACTGGGGGTTGGTGGGGAGTCCCTCCAGTGATCTTGGGGTTGGAGTGGGCAGTCTCAGTGATTTGGGTTGGGGTGGGGTCTCATGACTGGGGTCTTGTTTGGGGAGTCTCAGTGACTGGGGGTTGGATGGGAGTCTCAGTGACTGGGGGTTGGATGGGAGTCTCAGTGACTGGGGGTTGGGGGGGGGTCTCAGTGCCTGGGGTTGGATTGGAGTCTCAGTGACTTGTGGGGTGGGGATGGGAGTCTGAGTGCTGGGGTTGAGAGGGAGTCTGATGACTGGGGGTTGGATGGGAGTCTGAGTGACTGGGGGTTGGATGGGAGTCTCAGTGACTGGGGGCTGGATGGGAGTCTCAGTGACTGGGGGTTGGATGGGAGTCTCAGTGACTGGGGGTTGGATGGGAGTCTCAGTGACTGGGGTTGGATTGGGAGTCCTCATTGACTGGGGGTTGGATGGGATCTCATTACTGGGTGTTTTGATGGGATTCCCTCACAGTGACTGTGTTGGATGGGAGCTCAGTGACTGTGGGTTTGGATGGGAGTCTCAGTGACTGGGGTTGGGGTGGGGGTCTCGGTGACTGGGGGTTGGGGTGGGGGTCTCAGTGACTGGGGGCTGGGGTGAGAGTCTCAGTGACTGGAGGTTGGATGGGAGTCTCAGTCACTGGGGGTTGGGGGGAGAGTCTCAGTGACTGGAGGTTGGATGGGTAGTTTCAGTGCCTGGGGTTGGATTGTAGCTCATGGACGGATTTTGGATGGGATCTCAGGGACTGGGGGTTGGATGGGAGTCTCGCGTGATGGAGGTTTTTGGATGGGAGTCTCAGTGACTGGGGGTTGGATGGGAGTCTCAGTGACTGGGGGTTGGATGGGAGTCTCAGTGACTGGAGGTTGGATGGGAGTCTCAGTGACTGGGGGTTGGATGGGAATTTTCAGGACTGCTGGTGTTGGATTGGGAGTCTCAGTGACTTGGGGTTGTAGTGGGGTCTCGGTGACTGGGGTTGTGGGGGTGGGGTCTCCCTGCTGGGGGTTGGGGTGGGGGGTCCTCATTGACTGGGGGTTGGGGTGGGGGTCTCCAGTGACTGGGGGGTTGGGGTGGGGGTTCTCAGTGACTGGGGGTTGGGGGTGGGGGTCTCTCGTTGACTGGGGGTTGGGGTGGGGGTCCTCAGTGACTGGGGGGTTTGGGTGGGGGGCTCAGTGACTGGGGGGTTAGGGGTGGGGTGTCTCAGTGACATTAGTTGGAGTCTCAGTGGTTGGGGTCTCAGTGACTGGGTGGGGGTTGGGGTGGGGGTCTCGTGACTATGGGTTGGAGTCTCATGTTGGGGTCCTCAGTGACTGGGGGTTGGGGGGGCGTCGTGACTGGGGTGGTGGGGTCTCTGACTCTGGGTTAGGGTGGGGGTCTCAGTGCTGTGGTTGGGGGGAGTCTGGGACTGGGGTTAGGGGGGGGTCTCATGATCTGGGTTTAGGGTGGGTGGGTCCATTGACTGGGTTTGACATGGGAGTTTTCAGTGACTGGGGTTGGGGTGGGGGTCTCATGACTGGAAGGTTGGATGGGTAGTCTCAGTGACTGGGGTTGGGGTGGGGGTCTCAGTGACTGGGGGTTGGGGTGGGGGTCTCGGGACTTGGGTTGGAGGTCTCAGTGGTTGGGGTCTCAGTGACTGGGGTGGGGGGGGTGAGTCCCTGGACTGGGGGTTTAGGGATGAGGAGTTCCCTTACGCGCTGGTACGTTCAGTTCAACTATTTTATTTGGCTTTAGAATTGACATTCTTCGTCTTCTTTAGCCACTGTTGTTTTTTTTTTTTTTTTCTCATTTTTCCTTTTTTTTTTGTGTGGTGTTTATTTTGTTGGTCGCTCTGTGAACTGGGTTATACTGTACTATCATAATCATATCACACTACTCATTGTGCATAGTCAGGGGCTACAGTGCAAAACAATAGTATATAATTCCTGAAGAAATAGCATTTCTTGTATTTTGGCAAGTTTGAAATAATTTATCACTTTTCACCACCGCTGCTGTTTGCACAATACAGACGACATTTGTAGCCCTTTTATTTGTTTGAAATAACGGCTATAAGTTCTATTAACCCTAAACCCTAAGTCTTACAATTAGTGACCCACTCTGCTTTTCCAAATTTCCCTTTCCCTCTTTTCGCCCTGTATTATGAGTGCTTTGAATCAGTGCTTGGGATGATTCTGTGTTGGTCGGAGCGATTTCATAAAGCAAATCCTCTGTGATATCTGTAAACGTTCAAACTTGTACGCATTACTTTGTATGCGAAACATCCAGAAATTCATACATTTTTTATCAACATATTTTTTCACTTTCTTTTTTAGGTGGAAATGTCTGGAACGTAAATTGGCGGGGGGGGGGGCCGTCTCATAACTAGACAATGCATCCCCGCACAACGCGAAGCAAGGCCGACGATCAGGAATCAACTCCCCCATTCCTTCTTTCTGCTCCTCAGACCCTCTCCTCTTAACAAAAATGTGTAGGAGACTTAGAGTTCCATTCTGAAAACTCGATGTCAAGGCGTATTGTATTGTCCATATGATAATGCAGTTTTTTCCTTTGATGGACCTGAGAAAGTCCATAGCCCTACTTTGAAGGAAAGCAGCGTCCTGACAAATGATGGCACAAACTGAGGACGTATGGTCCAGTACTGAATGTGGGCAGATCTTGGTGAAACAAACGTCCATGAAATCTCCAGCTTGCATCCAGATTTTGCTGATGCTATAAAACGGAACTAGAGATGCTTTCTCAGGACAAGTCAAATCTCTTGCTGAAATCAATTGATATGCATTAAATGGTCGTAGTCTACATGGGAGATTGAAGGTACAAACCTCTGAATCCAATTGAAAGTCGTGAACTAGAAAGAATAGTTCTAGCAGATTAAACAAGCACATAATCTTGACTTCACAGGAAACTTGATGAATGAAAAACTGCATCTATAGTAAGATGTCCATTGTATATTGATGAGGAAAGCCATTTCTCCTCCTCTTCCTCACTCGCAGTCTGTGGACACCCATCCCGCACAGAATCCGACTTGAGACTTTCGATCAATGAACTCCTTCAGAGTAGCTTGGGCCATGACCGCACAAGGATGATAATTAGATACTGATCACGCTGTAGAAAGTAACGACCCATCACTGAATGCCAGGATCAAGATCAGGAATGACATCTACCTTTACTACCATTGAGCCTCCTAGTGATAGTTCAGTGGATTTAGCGATCGTTTTCTGAAAGAGGATCATTAAAAAAGCAAAAGCAATACGAAAGAAGAGGGATTCCAGTCAGCAATGAAGCCCCAAACATATCTCTCCATATCCTACTAATATTATATCCCGTGCAGAACAACACTCACCACACAGACCACGACCTATTGATGCCCAATTAATCCATTAATGGCACGTTCATCGAACAAGTAAATCTGAATCTGATATTCTGATGGTGATAACGATAGTAATTAATACACTTCCAATTCCAATGATACAATAAACTGCAGCTCTGAGTCCTCGCTGGACAGCTTACGAGAACAACATTAAGCAAGCAAACTATCACAAAGAGACCCCAACACTGGGACTCCGCCTGCTTTCAGTAATGAGTCATCAGGAACGACATTATCGGATTGGCTTGAATCTATTCAATAAGTAGTGTTATGTCTTTTTGTAATGTCGCCCTCAAGATAAAGAGGGTAGGAACATGCATTTCTGCCTTTATGTATAAAGGAAAGGATTCAGCGCTCCACGCATTTTTCATATGTTTCCATTTATGCGCCATACACCACCATATATTGTGGCGCAATAAATGTGAACTTATGAAAAATCCTTGAGCCTGGATCCTTCCTTTTTTATTTTCAGTCCTGGATACATTGTTTACAAGGTGTCCCTTTTTGACCAGCCAGCACCGGTATAACTGTTATGTATGGATTTATGGTTTGCCGCAGATAATTTTTTTTGACTTTCTGCTTTAATGTAACATTATCTAAGAAAGTTCATTCTTAAATGCAGTATTTAGGGAATCCGGTTTTTAACAGAAAAAATACCAAAAAACCCCACCCTCTGCTGCATTTTTACTACTTTCCGTAAAACGCTAAAAATGAGAAATGAGCGTATAATTTGGTATGGTAGTAGACCTCTTGTAGTAACCCTGGCACAGATAGGATACAAACAACCCAAAGGAATACGCAAACTACTAAAAAGGTCTCGCGTCAGCTGTTGTCCGTTGTACGCTGATAAACAAAGCGTTTTTAAATAAAATGAAAAACACTGGAAAACCAAAATATCACCAAAAACCGGATCCCCCTATTTATATTCCTTGGTCAAAAAAACCCGAATATGAACTTAATATGTGCGAAGTATGTTATAGGGTGGCGGGGAATGCGCTTAATATGATCATGATTTCGCGTTTCCACTTGCCATTTTCTATTTCTCCAAGCAAAAAAAGGTTCCTAGCCCTACCTACAGTCTCTGCTTTAGGCAAGGGGGAGAGTAGGGGGCCAGTTAACCGTTGTATTCTGACCACATCTGGATCTAAATTAGTGAGAGTCCAAAAGCTTAAAAGGTCATCTTGCAAAATGCACGTCCTGTTCTATCTTACAGGCCAATCTCTCTTGATGCCTCGTATTAAGTAGTTTATTGTCTCTGAAGTGGTTACTACAGCTGTTACAAATCGCATTGGTTAGAGACCCCAGCATTGTCAACCACTTTGTTGCTTAATGAAACAGAGTACCGTAGATGGTTCCTGAGCAGGCTTGTTTCATATAAAATGTAATATCCTAGTTATTTCCGGATCAACGGCGCGCCTCGCTCGGATCTGGAAAGATTGCTATATGGTTTTTTGTATATTTTCTTATATAAATCACCGATAATATGAATTACATGAAAATTCATAATGTCTAAGAAACATTTTTGGGGCTAAAGATTATAAGCAGTCCCCTCGAATAATATCATGAAACACCCGTGTATTTTCCTGTAGCATCCAGATTGCCTCTACTTAGTATTATTTATAACCTTTCTTGGGAACTTTCGTGGTGTTTCCACCACCACCACCCCCTACTACCCCCGCAGAATTCTGTTCTCACTGACCATTTGTCAATGTTTTGGTGATTATAACCCTTGGGGTGCCCATGTGATGTTAGGTAGGAGATTGCCGTTGTGGCGATCAGCTGACCAGCTGGAGACGGAAAAAACAAAAAGAGGACTCTTCCTCCCTATGTTGTAATTCCTATTTCTTGAGTTATATAGCGCCATTAATGTACATAGCGCTACTGATTTTGCAGTCATCGGTGATGAATCGTGATCATGTGATCACTCTGAGTAGCGTTCATGTGATCACTAAGGGTGTGGCACTCTGGTGTTGCGTCACCTCTCTGTCCATGCCAATGGGTTCAATTGATGATAGCTATGCTACAGGCAGTAACTCCAGCTCTACATTAGTGACTGGCCGTCAAATCCGCGGGGATTGTGGGGAATAGGCAGAGCTGTGTCACAAACACCATCGGGGACGGGATTTGCATTTAAAGGAGCAATTCTTGCAATATTATATCTACGTGTGTTTTTAAATAACTCAGCCCTGTATATTGATAATAGTTACTAATGGTTTTTTTTTTTAAAATTCAACTCTTATTTTTTTTTTTCAACTTAAATGTTTTTCGTTTATTTTTAAGCAGAGATATATAGAATAAAACATTTAGGGGTTGATACATAAAAGAAAAAGGGGGCAGAGGGGTGGGCAGCACAGTTGTGAAACAACAATTCTAGATGCTGTAACAGAATTCGTGTGCGTTAGACCATTGAGTGGCAGCTTCCTGTGGACTGACATGAAAAACCCCCATTCTCCGCGGGGCTCGGGTGGTTACAACAAAAGGTTTTTTTTTGGGGGCATTTCAAGTGAGGTGCAGGGCACTCTGTTTTTGGGGAGTTCCTGGTCCGTGGCTTCTGTTTATCTGTATGCAGGCGGGGTTAGCGACAAGAGCCCGGCCCGTGCCCCCACTGATCTGCCGCTAGCACCTAGGCAGATGGGCCCCCCTCCACTGATCCGCCGGTTCCTCACATTGCGTCGCTAACATCCTTGGGCAACTCAGCATCGTCTGACAGTATTTCACGGGCGGCACTCCTCCCCCCCCTCCCACCCCTCGCGCTCTGTCCCCCCTCCACTAGCTCCGTGACTACTCTTAGCCTACTCCAGAATCCGCGCCAGTGCGTTCTCATCCCTCCGCCCACCGCTCCTGGCCGACAGACCATCAGCCCACGTGCCCTGGACTCCACGTTTTGGGGCCGCACCGGTGGCTTGATTGACAATGGGGCGCTCGTCCCACTAGATTCCCCTTAGCCGGCTCTGTACCGGTTTCGGCAGCCCGACAATCAGTAGAGACCGCAACGCAACCGTAAGTTTTAATATACTAGCATCCTTGATTTCCTATAGCAGGCTTTAGCACACCCCCCAGCGTGCAAGATGTTTTGTATGTTAACACTTTCCTGTTTTGTGATAATTTATTGCCAATATCCCAGCATTTGGCTGGCAAACTGTAATAAAGATAATGTGTTACCTTAGTACTTTAAGAAACATTGTAGACTGCTGAGTTTACACTGACTGAAGTATTTGATTGAAAACGGAAAGGCGGCCATTGTATGTTAACGTGGGAAGAAAGATCTTTTGGCTGATTGAATTAACGGAGAACCAATCGATGAGCTCTTGGGTAATTCATTTCAATAAAGGTAATCAAAGGTAGCACCTATTTTTAAAATATCCCTTTTTTTTTTTTTTTTCTAAGTGCCCCCCTAAGTGACGATGGAGGGCCCCGCCAGTGGCCCGCGCCCCGCACAGGCTGTACACACACACACACACACACACACACACACACAGACTGACACACCCTTCCCTAAAGCTAGAAGTCGGAATATAGAACTGAAGGGGCAGTCCTGGAGCGCTCTGTCTCATTCCCTCCCCTTGTTCCTACCCGCTCTCCGAATCCCGCCAACCCCCGACTGTCCTGTCAGTCACCGCCATGACTGGGACCAGCGCAACCTATATTGCTTTGCGGTCTCACTGCGGCGGTGACAGGATAGTCAGCACTGAGTCGAGACGCGGGCGCCAGGATTCCACGTTTAGCCACCGGGAGTTTACCATCCATCAGTTCGCTGCCATCTTCAGAGAAGAGTAACGGCAGAGGCGAGGTGTTAAAAATGCTAGAAGCCTGGAGAGACCTCCCCCCTCCACCTCCACCTCTCCCCCTCCACCTCTCCACCTCTCCACCTCTCCACCTCACATTTAGTTATTTAAAATCACAGCCAGTCAAAGAAATAATATAGAATAAAAATAAATAAAAAGGAATAGTGTAGATAGTATAAATGTGTTAAAAGGTGTTCTCAGCAAAAATGTGTGTTGGAAGAGTACTGAAAATGTAAGTTTGAATATTTGCAAAAGCAAAATAAACATTTATATCTTCTATAAAGGAACTCACATTAAGTGTATATGCTCTCTGTACGTACACTTACATGTTCAAAGTACAGGAAGCTCATATTTATGTCTCTGCTCTATCTATGTATACTAACTTTAAGTCAACACGAAGTAACACAATCACCTAGTAACTCCGCGAGTAATTCCAGTATTACAAAGGCCACGTTGGAGCCAAATATTTTTTATTATTATTAAAAACAAACAATCCCATCAGACTGCTGAACTAATGTTTTTGTACACAACAAATCAAAATGTACTTTAAATAGCAACTGTTTCTTTTATCCATTACAGTATGTGCTACCTATTACCAAAAAAGGCTCCCGTATTACACCAATGTAACTCAGCAGTCTGCAGCTGCCACCTAATCAGAGAGGACGTTACCACTTCCTATTTGTCACCCGCCAGCCATGTTTGTAGGTTTTTATATTAAACAAATGCACAAAAAAACTACAAATATCTTAGGAACCAGAAGCACCGATTTAATTCTGCCGGACCGTCCGGTTTAGGCAAGAGAAACATAATAACAGTTTTGAGAGGGATTGGTGCTTTAACATATATAAATATAATACATATATCTACACTCTTTCCATGACTACATATGTGCGGAACTTTCTAGATGTTATGGTTCATTGGACACAGAGACTTCAAAAGAACTCCGTTCTCACTATTAATCCTAAATCCCCAAAAATAACAGGAAGTCACTGGAAATAATCAAATGGAATTTGCGCCCTCGCGGGTACAGCACGAAGGACACAGCAGCAGCTGGCTCCACTTCAGAATATGGAGAGGAAAACCTGAGGGATCAATACTGTTTCATCGTCGATCCAGAAGAATCACTACAAGGGGTTTGAGGAAAATATATACATATGGTGGAATCCAGAGAAAATATTGAAGCCAACCATTGCTGAAAATAGACAAATGTGTTCCATTCTCATTAAAAACAAAACCGTCCGACTTTGGCATCAGCAGACGCCACCATCTCCCGGCGAGAGTTCTGCCGTTGCGCACTATTAATCCTACACAGAACTGCCGGCCCATCTAAGGTGCAATATTACATCTATGCGCAATCAAAGCGTAGCATCCATGTGAAGGAAAGTTCCTGTAAAGATCACTTAGGGACTCGTAAAGCTCCATCAATAAATTATCAAAAGCAATTATCCCACAGGCAGAAGAATCCAAAGCAGTACTCAATATTATGACTGCAAATCAATATATCTACACATTACCCAGAAACCCACACAGGATAATGAGTGATACCACTCTCCGAAATGGAAGCTTAGTGTGTAGACATGTTGCTTGTGTTTAGCACACAACTACAGGGAAATGTGATCCCTACAAATACATTTTCTAAGAAATAGTTTTTTTTTGGAGATATTGATGCATAAAATGTTTAACCTTTGGTGTGCCAGTTTTCGGCAACACCAGAGTGCCATCTGACTTTGGGGGTCATGTGATCGCTCCAGATTACATGACGCGATGGCCAACCCGGCCCCGGATGCTGAACGCGGTAGTTGACGGGGCTCCATTTCTGTTTCGATAGGTGTGGCCGCGGCATCGGAGGTCAGCCCCATCACCCTCTTGGTAACGAGAAATTGCGTACCGCGTACTGGTACTTCTGGTGTGGCCCATGCCGTTGGTAGTTGGATAAGGGGAACGCAGGATCATGAAAGAGATAAAATATGCATCTAATGCAAGACTGCAATAACCACAGGTCTTGGAGAATAGTGATAATTCTGTGAGTGGTCAGTACCACTACGTACATGGCCCAGATTATGTGTCCACACTAAGGGTTCTTTAAAAGAATGATCCTCGTCTATCACTGTCGCTGGATGTGTTGGAACTGGCGTTTTACAGGGGGAGCATCAACCCGTAAATGGAACCGGAACATAGATCCCTTTTAGGCCGCGCTTATAGTGCTGGCGACGCGACCGATGACGTCACCCATCACCACCAGCGAAAGTTATAATTAGATTTTTCCGCGACTGTCGCCTTTGATGTCACGAAAGGGGACGGGGCTGTGGTTTCTGATTGGTTTAGAGACAGTCACACGTGGCGACTGTCTCTAAAAAAAATCAAATAGACCTTGCTTCAAAAAAATGTTGCCACTCCGTCGCACTTACTATAAACGCTTGCGACGGAGTCAATGTATTTGATTCGGAGCGACGTCGCAAGGCACTATAAGCGCAGCCTTAGGATGTTGTGCCTTCCCTTGGGATAGATCAGTACACAGACAGAATACAGGGCCAATCAGCATCACGCAAAGAACGCGGAAGGGAGGAATCCCACGAGCGGAGGAAAGCCAGCGACGCGCTGTCCATGCGCTGCTGAGCTCAGATTCAGGCCGCTGCTGAGCTCCGATTCAGGCCGCTGCTGAGCTCCGATTCAGGCCGCTGCTGAGCTCCGATTCAGGCCGCTGCTGAGCTCCGATTCAGGCCGCTGCTGAGCTCCGATTCAGGCCGCTGATGTTGTTTAATCTGTAAGTACAGAGTGCTGTACATTACGTTTATGCAAATACATCGTTTTTTACACATGTATTCTCTCTGTGTACTGAAATCCATACGAGGGGAAGGCTCCACATCCTAAGAAGGGATCTATGTTCCAGTTTCATTTATGGGTTGATGCTCCCCTGTAAAAACACCAGTTCCAAGACTTCCAGCGACTGTGATAGACGAGAATCTTTCTTTTAAAGAACCTTTGTGTGTCTACACTTTATCTGGGCCATGTGCGTAGTGGTACTGACCACTCACAGAATTATCACTATTCAAGACCTTTTGGTTATTGCAATATTGCACTATATCTTTATTTTATCTCTCATGATCCTGCGCTCCTCTTATCCAACTACCAACATTTCCTAAGGATCGAAGGAGGATCCTCATCGGTCGAGCAGCGTACTGTATTATTTATTTATTTACCAATTATATTTTTCACTGATTTAAATAACACTATATTTATTTCATTATTCACCATCAGCAATTATTCACAATAATATTTGCTATTTAGCACAAGAGAGCGCCTCTGTTTTCCTTCTTTACAGGGTCCGTGTCGTGTTTGGCGGAGAAAGTGTTGTCAGATTGTGTATCTAGTCAGGGCCCAGAGTACACTGGTAATATTCCTAGGTTTCCTTATTGTAGAACTAATAATATAGGGAGTATAGTGCTACCAAAAGTTGATTTAATACTGCTACTAGTGCCCGCCTTGGGGTTTGTGGGGCCCCTCCTGTGGAAAAGGTTAAGGGGATTAACCTAGAAGAGCAGTGCTCCTTCGCAGCATCGGTAAGAGTGCTCTTCTACCCTAAACATTGTTTGCAGGACTTCTATATGAAGACAATTTAGCAGCGGTTTGGCCACAGATCAGGCCAGACGTTGCACCTCATGTGCTTGTAGTTCATACTTGGAATACTTTTGCAGTTAGGAGTAATTTAGAGAAAATAATAGCAATATAGTTAAGAACAATCAGGACATGTTTGTAGCCCCCAGCAGGGGATCGTCTTAAAGGAAAAACAACATCTCAAGATAATGTGGCTCCTGGGTGCCCTTTGGACATAGTAGCTATGTCATGGGGTCTGGCTCTCAGGGGCCACATAGTACACATAGCTACATCAAAATAACCATTTGTTTTCTTGGGGAGATGCCTTAGAAATAGAGAGAGGTTTTTTCCGATCAGTCACTAAGTGAAACCTTCTGATCCATCAGTGACGACGCAGTCACGTGATCAGGAGTCCCGGAAGGGCGGTGGCGATGCAGTGCTGCGGACCATCCGGCACGCAAAGGGTTTATTCCCCAAACCGAGGTATTTTTTTAGTGGAGAAAATAATTACGACGATTGCAGTGTTGCAATGTGAGATTAGTAGAAATTAAAGCTGAATTATTTTAGACAGATGTGAAAAGGTTCAAGATTTATTTGCATGCTGAAAGTTAGAAACAGTTCCTAGTCATTATTCAGCTTCCTGGTAACTGGGCTAAGACATGAACATAAAACCGTTAGTTTGTTTAAATAGCCGTTTCCTCAAAACTATTCTAAAAGATAAGACAGAATAACAGGGAAATGGTTATAACTCGGCATGTTTGCCAAATCAAAAATGTAACCGTGAAAACATATTTGGTTCATGAAAATCTCAAATGTATTAATAATTTAATTCAGTAATATTTGTCATTTAAAGCAGTAATTCGTGAAAAATGTTTGTTGGAGAACATTCTTTTAAATCAATATATCTCCTGCAAAATACTGCAAATGTAGCATGCATTTCATCATTAGGCCACGCCCATACTGCGACCGCACGTCCCCATATTGCAACCGCGCACGCGCACCCCCATACCTCAACCGCGCACGCGCACCCCCCATACCTCAACCGCGCACGCGCACCCCCCATACCGCGCACACGCACCCCCCATACCGCAACCGCGCACGCGCACCCCCCATACCTCAACCGCGCACGCGCACCCCCCATACCGCGCACACGCACCCCCCATACCGCAACCGCGCACGCGCACCCCCCATACCTCAACCGCGCACGCGCACCCCCCATACCGCGCACACGCACCCCCCATACCGCAACCGCGCACGCGCACCCCCCATACCTCAACCGCGCACGCGCACCC